>BPLQ01010425.1:0-56056 GCA_021605075.1 Caerostris darwini | reverse complement strand
CTTAGTTACTCTTGCGCTATTCAAAATGCTTCGAAGTATCTTACATATCGATAGTAAACTTGAGCAGTTAGTGTTGGATGGTCATACATACTGGAATACCATTTTTTTACGTAAGATTATGCAGCTGTCTTTGCTACTGTTTGTACGATTCAAGGATACTATAACATTTAACATTGATTCCTTGAATTAACAACGATTAACATTGATTCCTCGAAAATTATTTTTATAAAAGAGGCCGGGTGTCGGATTTTTAAATCGAGTCTAGACTCCTTCAAAAATTCTTGACACCTCCAAAATTACTTCTGCTTATAACACAATACTATTTATCCCTAAAAACCTTAATATCACATGTTACCATTCCTATCTAACAACTCATGAGTAGCTCATAAAGAAGATTATATTTTTTAATGAAATTCTCTTATTCTAAAGACTACAGTTTTTTTATATTTTGTTGTTGTCCTTTTGCATTTTTTAACAAACTAATTCAATGACAAAACCTTCTTGTTTAAGAAGTCACGACGTATTTGAAACAGACAATGGGGAATTTAATGAGAAAGTGGCCAAGCTGCGAAATAAATGCCCATTAAAATTTAAGAAGGTGTCGAAAGAGCAGGTAATTGAATGGGGAACAGTCACGCCGGATTCGAATAAAATAGTTTAGGCACCGAAAAAAAGGTTACAGTTGGAGAATAAAAATGAAGTCCCATTAAAAACGTACCCTAAAAAAGTTTCGTCTCATTCCATACCACTCTGGCATTTGAAATACTCATTATTTTAAGTCGGTCATGCTCATTAAAGTATATTTATGGTGATTCAGTGGAACAATGCAAGAGACATTAAGAATATGAGAAATTCTCATTTGTACTAAATAGTTTACATACCATTATTTTAACTAAGAAGGTACTCATCACTTTCGCTACCGATCTCGCGCCAGCGCGGGACATGAAATCGGTACTAAAAAGTCAATCCCGCGCTGGAGATTACTAAGCAGTGGTATCTTAGTCACTATTTACACGTTCTCGCGGGAAGTACTGGTTAACAACATATAATCTTTGCTTCAAATGGCAATAAATACTAGGTGCTGGCGTGTAGTAAATGTTAGAAGCTAGTTATGAAGGTGAATGGTTTTGAATATATAGCTATGTTTGTTAGAAAAAAAAAACTAGAGTGACGCAGTAGTAAAAATGTAGAGACGATATTTCTGCATTGTCTACATGACCCCTTTCCCCAACAACAACCCCCCAAAAAAAAAAAAAAGAAATCTAATAAGACTCTAACAGATGATAAATTTGTAAATCTGTTGGCTGAGTTTTTCAATGAGTGTCCGAGTGATGTTAGTTATGACAGCGATGAAGAATTCATTCCTCCACAAGGTTTGCAGTAATAATATCATTGCAACAAACGTGTAATAATTCATTTATATTAAATATTTGGTAATGATAAAGTATTATACAAAAATACTGCACTTTGTCACTTATTTTCCTCATTTTGTTTCCTTTTTGTACATCATGTGCCAGATGACCTATGGTCCCAAAAGTGAGAGATTGGGTACATCAAAACGGGTTACAGTGCTTAGGTAACATGTCAATGAACACAGAAAACGCGCTGTGATATTATTAGTGTGTATCGACAATCAGAGCGTCAGGATCGACTTTTACGGCTTAACACACGCAAATATATAACAATCCTCTTCAAAAGTCTTTCCGAAAACACTTCCCACGCTTATAGCTTTGACAATGTTAAAAGTTTCACTCATTGATCAATATTAATAATGGCATTCATATAAGAAGTATCAATTTTATTGAAAATTTTTGAGATGAATTCTTTTCATTCTTTCTGAGAAAAGTATTGCTTAAAATTCACCTTTTGTTCGGCTTATGATCGTGTAGCACGACTCGTGTTTGAATCCTTTGGGAACATCCATTGCAGTCACTGCCTTTAGAAACAAGGAGACTCCATGTGGGGCGAGACAATATGTGTAAACGTCTTGCATGAACAGGTGGGATTTCTCACATTTTTCTTGCAACTGCGTGACAGTTACCCTTAAAAAAAATTCCTTCCTGATGGCAGTCCTGTCCCGTCATTGCCCGTCTGTGGGCTGTTGGTAGTATATAGCGACCAGCGATTGTGTGGAAAATTGGAAAGCTGCCAAGTCAGACTGATGCAAACAATTGAAATCAAAATAATAAATAAATAAAAATGCTATGCGTGACGTTATGAAAAGTGACGCTCCAAAAAAAATAAAGAAAGAATAAAAAATAAATAAATGTACAAATAAGAACAAAGGCTACATTGAATAAATAATGTAAGGTGGGTGAATAGTGTGGTGAATAGATGTGGTAGCACAAAACACTCATTTAATTCTCAAATTAAAAATGAATTTTCACTCGAGTTAACTCAGTGTTCCGTAAAGATACAAATAGGAGACACGAGTATACTCCGGATAATCCGTTAAGAGATTGAATTGTATAGTTGAGCGCTATAAATAGAAATATCACTCTTAAGGAAATATGGCCTTTTTACTGAAAGTATGACATTTTTTCTTTCAACACTGTTTTGGGCCTCGTATGGTGGCTAGGTATGGTGTGGTGTATGGTGAGATGTTACGTATGGCTCGATGATGATTAGCATCATCGATCTTTTATAGCGGATGTTTACTTTTCAGCACCATCGGACTATACTTAACTGGAATACGGTGACCACCGACGTGTAACAACAACACTTTCTCCCCCCCGCCACGTCAAAAGAAAAGTAAATACCATCCCAAACAATGTTGTATAAAAATAAAAAGGGGGGAATAATTGGAATCAGAACGATTGTCCGAAGTAGCCCTGCAACGCTCTTTATCTTCCTGGAAATAAAAGACGCGCCCTTGAGTCATCGGAAGACAATACAGATAAATAAAAAAAGGAAAGGAAATCCACGGAAATGGTTCCCCCAGACACGTGGGCACTCGCAAACAAACTGCCCCTTTCACAATGCCTCCATTCAGTTGGATAAGAGCTCTCATTCAAAAGGCTCTTTTCTCTCCATTTTGCATGAGGTTTCGAAAGGAGTTTTTTTTTTATGTGCGCGTCTGTCACAAAGGCGCGACTCTCAACAATGGAAAAAAGTTGGTGACTCAGCCCCACGGAGATACTCGAGAAAAACCCCATTCAGAGCAACGCCATTTGTAAATCAATGGATAAATGAAATTCTGACAAGATTGGCATTGAAAACGTGCAAGACAAATCGAACGTAAATTTAAAATGTTTTTAAAATGGATGCCTGAAGGGATTATCCCGAGTATGCTCGTATCTCCCATTTGTATCTTTTCGGTACCCCACTGATATACTCAAAGTCAATATTGAAAGAGTTAATGTCTGGATGGATTATCCTGAATATGCTCGTATCTCCTATTTGTATCTTTTCGATACAACAGTGATTAACTCTTGATAAAATTATTTTTTAATTCTGTGCTAAAACGTGTTTTTTGGGCAATCTTGTGTTATTATAATGCAAACATGAGTTCATTCGGGATATCGTATATCTAACAGTAGTCATTTTATCGCAATTTCAAGTTGTTCGAGAGACATTGAACTATGTCCTTCAGTAACCACAAGATGGAATGCTACGGAATACTAGTTGCAGTCTATAATTAAAAAAGTGATGTGGTATTATGACAGTTAATTCGCAGTGTTTTGAAAAGATAGAGATATGATATACGAGTATACTCGGTAGAATCTGTTACGCGGTTAAATTAACAATTCTAAGTTAATTAGCAAGTTAGTTATTAGTTTGGCGATTTTTTTATATCACTTCACTATACATCGCTGGTATTATCACTCACACTATCTTCGCTTTCGAAAAAAATAACGAAATTCGATGCAAATCTGTAATAAACAATAATTAACATGTCGCTTTCTACCCATCTTTTGGTTACAGAACGACATTGAATTCAATATCTGTCAAATGGAAGGAAAACAGACTGTACTGCCAAGGAAATGAAGACAAAAGGACTGTTGTTAGATGTACGATATCCCGAACGAACTCGTGTTTGCTTTAGTCGTCTTGGTCCGTAATTAAAAAGTGTGCTCATATCTCCTCCTAATATTATTTCTTGATATTTTGACATGATCCGGATTTGTGATACGGATATACTCGGGACTATTCACTACATGATTGAACTAGCACTAAGAACGATTTCATGAAAATCATGTTATAAAAAATAATGCAGACGTTGAATAAATACTGTAAAATAAATCAAAACACTCATTTGAGTTTAGAATCAAAAATACATTTTTGTTCGAGTTAACTTGTGGTGTGGTGTTCCGAAAAGATATAAATGGGCGACACGAATATAATCGGAATAATTCGTTGAAGGGATATGCAAGTCCTGTTTTTTTTAATACATATCGAAGACTGCATCATTGATGTTGATTAAATTCTTATATCTTTCATATCTTCACATAATATGTAGTGTTAAAAAGAATGTTGAAATTTAAAACGGAATTTGTTTTACCTTAAAATAATGTTATAATGTAAATAATGTTTCAATTAGAAAAAATATACACTGAATGAAAATATTTGTTCATCAAGGTATCCAAATATGCTAAACATTTTAATGCATTATGTAGCAACTACTCCAGTCCCTTTACGGATACAATTTTAAAACGAAACTTCTGTTTGGAGATGATGTAATGATTCCTCGAACGGCAAATGTCTTGGTAGCCAGTAGAGTTGACAATTTTCTATTGAGGCAAGAATGGCATGAATAATGCGGATAGGGTGCCTGCATCGGGCTTCTAAGTATGAGAGATTATTTTCAAGTCATACATTTATTTAACTCTGTGCTTACTAAAGATAAACAGATACAAGAAACGGTATTTTGTTTATAACACTAAACATTTTGTATGAAATATAACAAAATATTACAAAAAGTTCATGCAAATGAATATTTTATTTTTGAATCCTTTTTGGAGGGAAAATATGACACAAGAAAATTCATAAAAAGAAAATATGTGCCAAATATTTAGAAAATTGTTTTACATTTATTTGCTGCTAAAAAATGGAAACATTTCTTTTCAAAATCATTGCATGATAGTAGACCTTCATGACGGCATAGACAGCATAGAGCCAACAATAAAGATTGTTGGCAAAAATCCTCAACTATCATCGCAAATGATTTTTTTTCTTCTTATCCCACATGATAGACAGCAGCATTTAGACCAAGTCCAAGATCCCGTGTGGTCTCATGAAAGGAGGGAAAAGGGGGGCAACTTCTGTTGGGATGGAGCACCCGTAGGCAGAAGTCTGACTTGGCTCCGTGGCACTGAAGAAGGAGGGCAGTGCTTTCCGGGACGACTTTTAGGGGGAATTACCCTCATTTGTGTATCGTACGGGAGAAACCCTAGACCAGATAGCTCACTCACGGAGTAAGATGCTGAACATGCAAACGCCAGCCAGCGAATGGAACCTCCTCTCAAATGCCCACCAGAGGTGCTCGTTGCCACTGAGTCACGAGTCGGACTCATTGCATATATTAAACTACAAAGTAAAATTATGTGAGGAATATGTTTATCCCAAATTATCATCCCGTTGAGTGCTCTATTACATTAGTGCACTGTAATCACAGGAAGACTATGATCAATCATAATAGGAAGTGACAACGTTATTGTCTCACAGCACAATATTATGCTCAAAGATGAGGCCGATTGTACTGGGTATGCTGAAGTACAATCGGCCGAAGTCAACTTAGCGTGCCACTGCCGAAAACGATTATACTGGACATGACAAAAAGTTTAGTTTTTTAATTTATTTATTTATTACTTTTTTTTTTTGAAATTGAGTTAATATACTATTTTACAGTACGTTTTAAAAGGAAAAAAAAAAGTGAAGTATATCTCAAATAAGAAAAACATTAGTTTAAAAATAGGGCTTGGGTTCACAAAAGATTAAAGTTGGAGAACTATGTGGAAGAATTGTGAAAGGACGTCAGTTCCTGATTTCTTTGTTTGCTGGACCGAATGTATGTAAGCAAACGTCGCTGATGGATGTTCCGGGCCTCTTCCGGCACGTCTTCCTTTTTTTGGCATTTTTTTCCTACAGTTTCATGCACCAGTGGCCTAGGGCGTTCTTGGAATTGGCTTCTTTTAGAAGTTTTTTTCCCCCTCAATCATTTCTGGACACTGGATATCAAACTATCATTTTAGCCGTCGAAGCGTTTCGGTGAGTTTTTAATGACTTTTCTGAAGTCGGTTTTTATGACCTTAGCCTTCACTAGCACACATCATTCTGGCGTCATTTTAAAAATACAGTGTCGTTCAAGGCGGATGTGGAACCATTATTTTCGTACCTGTAAATTTCAGAGGTACGAAATGGAAAGATCTTGATATGTATGTATTTCTTGTAAAAGTCAACTATTTCTTTCGTGGGAGTTACATATGACTTACAAAACCATTTAAAAAAAAACAATTTTAGTTGAATTCGAATCCCTGTGATTCAGAGATATCATTTTATTTGTATCGATTTTCATTTAATTTTTCCTTCACTCACTGGTTCCCATTCATTTATATGACTAGGATATGGCCGAAATGCCAGTGCAGCAAAAAGAGTGCGCATCTCTATTCAAATGGTTATTAAGGAGTTGACATTAAAGAGGATATTATGTAGTCAGTAATTGCGGATAATTATTAAGGAGGACATTGAGGAGTAGTCAAGAAGGAGGGCATTAAGGATTCAGTTATTTAGGAGTAATCATTAAAGGGGACATTAAGGAATCGGTCATTGAGGTGTAGTCATTAAGGAGGACATTATTGTTTAAGCAGGGGATAGCTAAGCTGAGTTAAATTTGTTTCTGCTCTTCAGAGATTAAAAAGAAAAATAATACACACATGTATTTTTCGATTATAAGGAGACAGCTCTACAATTGTCAGTTTATTTCGCGAATAAAAGAAGCCTGCTTGTAGCTATGAAAAGGCTTCTCAAGGCATGATGTAAATTTTTCTTAGATGTTAGCGTTACATTCAATTTTATATCAGATCATAGGTAATAAATAAAACCTACAGAATTCAAATATGAGCATAGAAAATTACAGCTATACAAATCATACCAAAATTCTAAACGAAATAAATTAACAATCATCCAACAAAACCAGAAAGTTTAATAACGAAATGAAAAAAGTGTGCCATATTAAAGTTAAAGTAAAGATGGTGTAATTATCATACTCTATGCACATTACTGATGGGATCAAATGCTACTTTCTTAATTATTAAAAAAAAGGCATAACATTTCCTATTTTTTTGTGATAGCTGGCGCCATGTTTCTCAATATCTATCGCTTTGCTTTCAATTTTGGTGAAAGTATGAGCTTTTCGATGATCCATATTTAACAGTATAATTTGGTTATTTTCCTTAATAACTACAGAAAATAGTTGGAATATCTGAAATGGGTACCTTAGTAAGTAATGGCAATTAGTAGTACAGTATATTCCCATGTAATAAGTATAATTTTCGATCATTTCCGATTATAAGCCGATGATTTAAAGAGCATTTTCTAAAGATAAATTATCTTTAGAAAATGCTCTGGTCGGCTTATAGATGTATAAACTAAATTCTCAAAAAAACATAGATTGTTTTCCGTTAGCCTTCGCCAAATATAGCTCAATATAGCGTAGTTTGAATGAGATGAGTTATTCGTCTTATGAAAATCAGTTGTTTTATTTTCGAAATTGTTGCTGGAATCGAATTGTTGTCGAAGAAAAATCTGACGTTGATAAAATGCAACCGTAATAGTTGGCACATAAGAAATAACAATGAAAAAGGAAAATTACTTTAGGCTTTAATCTTTGGAACGTTGCATGAATTTTTTTACCAGTTTTTGAAATTTGGGTCAATTGTTTTGGGACCTATCGGCTTATGTACGAATCGTCTTGTATTCGAAAAAAAAATACAGTAGTTGTATTCCGGTTGATAAAGGTAGGAATGGTACTTATTCTAACCGTAAAAAATAAATAATTAAAAATGAAATTCTTTCATAATTTTCAATTTATCACCAAGATGGTCGCTGTGGTTACAAAATATTGTGGTCTTGGCATTTCTATTTGATGCAAAAAAGAGATTTGGCGAAATCGAACCCTATAGTGTAAAATCCCTGCTAGAACTATCCAATTCAATAGCGATAGGAATATAACAAAATTTAATAACTCTAGAACTTTTCTTCATAAATTTAAAATACCGTTGTTGTTCAAATATTACAAGAAGAACTAGAGAAATCGGTTAAGTGATTGTTAAATTAAGTTTAATAAACATAAACTGATCCTTAGATACTATTTTGAGAATACTGAAACAATTCAAAATGAATTTCGAAAAATGATCTTGGTTAATCTTTATATTAAACAACACATTTTTTTATGCCAGCTTTAACACACACATGAATAAAATCCCGTAAAAGTCAGCGTTTAATTTAAATAATAACTTTTGAAGTGAAAGTTTTTCGTATTGCGCGAGGAGATTAATAAATTATAACTTGTAGTCTTAATTATTTTTTGTTTCATAGCCGTTATTTTTTGGAGAAGTCACAGACTTCCAACCAGGACAACATCATATTCACACATGACAATAATAATATTAATAAAAACATTTTCTGCAATGTTTTTTTGATACAGATTTCTGTAAAAATTCATTGCGAGTTTTTATGCTTTTTGCAGGGCTGCCTTCAGCCTGTGGTTGCTGATGAACATCCTGCTGTGTACCGTGCCGCGCTACGGGGCCTACACCATGCAGCTGACGGGTGGCCTCATGCTGCTCACCAACGCCATCTACACGTGGCTGCTGCCCCGCAAGCCCCTCGTCATCCCCTTCGAGGGAGGCGCCCTGCACTTCAAGTACGGGTGGTGCTTCTGGATCGTGCTGGCCGCAGGTGAGTGCCCCACTTCTTCGACAAGGAAATCAGAACCGAAAGTTCCCTCTTATTGGAGGAGTGGGAGGAAATAAATCTTCTACAGTATGCCCATGGGGCCTGATGGCGGAGTGGCTAACACCCAGGCACTCGGGGCCACAGGTATCGTTTTCGAAACCCGTCGGTGCCATGGATGTTTGGAGTGGTTCGGAATCCACTTTAAGCCGTAGGTCCTTATCTCATATGACCGTAGAGCGTCACAGACCGTAGAGACCATTCAGACTTCTCACCCACATCATTCCAAACTGTAAAGGAGCAACTCAGCTCTAGGCACAGTGATGTGGTGTGGTGTAGTAGTAGTAGTGTGCCCATGCCCGACGGGTATCATGGAGGATGGAAACCCTACTTCCAGATGCCCGTCGTATCATGTTTGTTCCAATATGAGTCCTCATAAAGTGGGTACAATGTAGCACGCTCCGCATATGTAGCACGCTGGCAATAAAAGAACACACATGAAGAATCCATCATAATTGTGAACTTTACATTAAGCATAGACAACTAATCTAATCTGTCTATAGGACCAAATTTTTGGACTATGCATACAAATAGGCTGATAGTCTCAAAGAAATATTTTCTTAAATATCATCATCATCATCATCAGTAGCTCAACAGCTCCATTGTGGGCCAAGACCGTCTGCCTACTGGCGAGATGAGAGAGGTTTTCTTTTTACGGGGTAGGATTGTCAGCCCTACGCTCTCTACAGTCATATTAGACTGAGAACTAAGGTTTAAAGTTAATTCCGAGCCACTACAAACATCCATGGCACCTCCAGAGCTCGAACCCGAAACTTGTGGCACAAAGCACCAGTTACTTGGCCATCAGGCCTCTTTCTTAAATATAGGGATATTAAAAAAATGCACTCAATGATCTGGTTGCAATTAAAAAAGATCTTAACAAATATTTTTTTTTTGATATTTGTTACGCATACAGAAGTGTACGTTGGATTGTAATTGCCATAAATACTGCAATCTGTATTGTCGGTACAAATTATTTTATACCAAATTTAATCCATCCTCATTACCTGTTGGCTTTCGTATCGAGTTATCTGAAGTCTATATCGCAATATATGAGAGTTGTTTCGACTGTGTAATCACAAGGCCCGATGGCCGAGTGGCTGGTGCTCAGTACCACAGGTTTCGGGTTCGAGTCCCGGTGGTGCCATAGATGTTTGTAGTGGTTCGGTATCCACTTTAAACCGTAGTCCCAGTCTAACATCATCATAGAGCATTGCGGAAATAGTGTTACTCCATGTCCGTAGTTTATCTCCAAGCTACACACTCCTCCTGGGTAGTGCTGAGTAACGTCTGTGCGGCGCTTGCCTTAAGGCATCCAAGACAACTGTCTAAGGGTTTGCCAGCTGCATTAGAAAGAAAAATATTTTACCCATGCTCATTACCTGTTGGCTTTCGAATCGAGTTCTCTGAAGTGTGGAGAGCAGCCTATGAGTTGCTCCGGCTCTATAATCACAACACAATAAATATCAGAGTTTATGACAATTCGAAACTAATTAGCGACTCGGAGGAATGATATACATACTTCCCCGTAGTTAAAAGAAAGAACATAACAGAAAAAAGCTATAATAAACGAAACGAATCTTAAATTATGCAATCTTAAACTATGGAAAACCTAAATAAAAACAATCTTAAATTATACAACAACTTAATTAATGGCCAGCGGTTATTTGCGCGTTTTAACCGCATCCGGATTAGAAACGCAACGCCGAGAGTTCATCTGTTCCTACGCATTGCGGTTAGAACTAATAACAAACTAAATAATTAATTAGTCTAATAACTTAAAAACAATCAAACTAATAACATAAAAACAAGCTCCCATTATGAGCAAATAACCATACAGAAGTAATAAAACAGAGCGCGTCCACCTATTCTAAAGGAACAGAATGTTGAGGTAAATATCTCTAATAATAATATTTCTTTTCGCACTAGAGTTGGCGCTGTATCGTCGCTTGGCTACTTTTGCCTGCTCGCATTTATTTAGACAACTTAAACACTTTCACGAAGCGATTCTGAATATTAACTACGAGAAATTCTTGTCCTCAAGTCATGTATTTATTTTACTATTTTTTAGATAAATAGATACAATAAATGTTATTTTGTGTGTAGATCTGGTCATTTTGTATGAAATAAGAAGAAATCTCAGCTCGTGGTCTATCATTCATTACGATGGAACAACTCATGCTATAATTTCATTTGCAATCTGTAGTTGTTTCGACTTGTGAAAGTCGCACAGACATTCGCTAATGTCCTCAATATACGTTATCGAATATCTGCTATCAGATTTGGCAGGTTTTCCAAAAAGCTAATTGCATGTAATATAACTAACTACCTACAATAAAGCTTGTCTGCTGTCAAATTTGAATGATGGGTTTTCGTTATATGTTTGTCAACTAACATACATTTCTCTCTCCCGGGAATGAAATACCAAAACTCTTCTCGTGAGAAAAAAATACTACAGTATGTATTAGAAAAGTCTATTGCAGTCTTTTCTCTTGGAAACAAGCAGAATCGGTTGAGAATATGTGAGAACCTTGCAGAAACAGTTGGACAGTCTCGTTGGAGTACTCCACGTACATCACTGAAGAAAATAAAGCGTGAAGATCCTTCCACAGATTAATAACCTTGCTCCATAAAGTTTTGTTTTCAGGTGTATAGTCTGTATTACCTGGTCTACTGACATTAATCACAAAATGTCACCATTGCAAATATGCAACAAGTATTGACCTGTCATCTCACGAGGGCGTCAAAGATTTTGTCCCTTTCGATTCAACCTTCGAAAGTCGTCCAGGAATGAAGAGCATTCGCTTGTTACCATTCGTTTGGTGGGCGGAGCGCGTTCGCCTTTTAGAAAGCGGTCATAGAAACAACAAAATCATTGAAGGAGGGAAACTAATTTTTCACATTATAAATTAATATTAAAAAAAAAAAAAAAAACAAGAAAAACAGCTGTAAAAATCTAATTTAATTAGCAGCATTTTTTGGAATAAATATTTTGGGACCCATTCTTGATCAGGTGCTTGGTTTCCTTCCTTGAATTCAAGTTGAAGAACGGAATTTGAAAAACTAGCAGGTTGGAAAGCCTTCTTTCCAAAAAGCGTTTAAGTATACCAGGAATAGCACACTGTCTAGCGGTGAGGAAAGGACATAGCCTTTGGGGAGGAACTCTCAGAAGTAACTGCTCAGCATTTTCTTGTCGAATCAGAGAAAACCCAGAAATTTCTCAACGGGCAATGTGACTATCGACTTTACACTCTTTGCCACAATATCCGTCCCCTATGCCACTAGTGTCTGCGACGGACCCAGCCAGAGGGAATCATACCCTGTTTCAGTCGGGGGGTCGGGGAGAATACAGAATTTAAGAAAACAAGATCTTTTTTTGTGAAGTATGTATAAAAGTAATATTAACGGCATATAAGTGCATTTTTATACCATTTAGAAAAAAAAGGAGGAATTTACATGAATTTTATTTTTAAGATGCATACTTAAAATCAAAAATCAAGATGCATGCTTTACAATTACTACAACTGTCGCGCAAATATATATAAAAAAACAACTCTAATGGAAAAAAAAACTGTTACATTGTTAAAGCATTATAAATATTTTAGTTAAACAAACATACTTTTCTCTTTGAATTCTAAGATATCTATCTCAACGTTTAAGTGAATCTATTCTACATCAAGTGCATAAACTAATGCACACCTACTGACGGAGGTGAATGCTTTCAAGAATATCTTTTAGGCCCTGTATTTGGGTGTGATGTGGGAGAAAATCCGGGAAATATCTCCAGATAATCGATACAAAATGCTTATATAACTCTTGTCACAGTCGTCATCGAGTCTGCGCTTTTCCGAAAGCAACAGTTCCAAATGCCAAGGTCCTGTTTTCCAGTTTTGAGATGGAGAGGGAAAGAGGTTTCGAAAGTGGGCGCATCTCTTGACCACCTGGGTGCGTGGGCAGGCATTCATCTGACACGGATGCTAGTTGCCCACTCTCGCGGGATATCCCACCGACAGACTTTCGTTGACCCTGAATGCGGCAGGGCGGGCCCTGTGCTCATTGCTGCAAGGTCGTCGTGCGGCAAATCCTAGGGATGGAATGAAAACAAACCCCAAATCGCTAATGCCTTTCCTTTTATTTCCTATCTAGTTCAAGATCGCGCTACTCATGTCTTGGTGGACTCGCCCAATGGTGTGTCAATTCCACTTTACAAAATCATGTTTCTATAAGAAATTATAATATGTTATGCACATAGATCTGTCAATAAAATTGAATAGATATTGAATCTTCCATTACCTTTTGAGACCCTGTTTGTCGCATTCCCTTCTCCTCGTTCCAGACATATCTTCTACAAGGTAATACAAAATAAAATACGTAAATTCAGAAAAGAGTTAAACTTTTTAACATCCGCAGTTCTTTTTTCAGCATGTTGTGAGGTGATTTATTGGTGGAAACAAACATTTTCTGGTAGGCCATTTTGAGATTGTCATGAATGAATTAAATCCAAGTGAAGAAGTCACTGTAAAATACAGAACTCTCCCCTACCTAAAATAAATATAAGGAAATAATAAGAATACAACTAAATTTTATTAATGAGACATTTACAAATGCCTATTATCATTCCACACAAAAAAAATATGTAAAAATATATTTAACAAATTAAATTAAAACTGTTAGCATACCTTCAATTGTTGATGCCCATTTCAAATGCTCGTAGAACAAGGATTTCCCCAAACAAATGTCAACTCTTGCTGCATGGATGGACTCTAAAAGATTTCAGAATTTGAAGACCTCAAACCTTCATTTCTTTTTCTACATGCAAACTAAAAAATGTTCTATTAAAAGAACGTTGGCCCTAGAGATGTTAACGTTCAAGATCTAACGTTCCTTAAACATTTGATGATATGGAAGATTTCATTATTATAATAGTAGAGGGAAGATGGCACCAACGCTTAATACATAGAGAGTTTAATACATAGGTTATCATGTATTTTAAAGTGGAAATCGAATGAAAAAGATATCAATTAACAAAATTACAAGCTTATGATTAATTACTCTTACCATCTGTAGATTATTTTGTTTTACATGAAACCGACTGTATGGTTCCATTGTGGCTATCAAACTGGAACCATAAAGTAGTAATAAAATGTAGCAGTCATCAGGTTGTAAGTTTGGAACAAACATAATCCTCTCGTCACTGACAGGAGTGTAGTGACGGCTGGTCTCTTTTATGATCACTCTACCATTCATTTATACAGGACTGGTCACTTTGTTTAATTGCTTTACAGAGGAAAAAAATCAGCTTATAATACTCTGTGGGATGTACAACACTAATTTAGAATTAGTTTTAGGCATGCATTTCTGGATTTTATAGTTCAACATATACGGGGGTAGCTTGGTGATTTTATCGATAATATTTAATATTGACCATTCGGGTGCTGGCGCAAGATCTATTATCCTACAACGATTTTCAAAAGAAATGGTTTATTTTTTTAGCTATAAATAAATGTAAATTTAATATTTCTAAATATTTGATATTTAAATTCTATTAATATTTTTTTATGTGCACTATTTCCCCTTCAAAATGATTAAAAAATGAAATTTTCCTTTCTATGAAACTTTCTGTAATGTTTGTTATATTTCATACAAAATGATCAGAATTATAAACAAATATATTTTCTTGCACCTGCTTATCTTTAGTAAGTATGTAGTTCAATAAATGAATGACTTGAGAAGAAGATGTTTCAGAAGCAGTTCAGTCAGTCAGTCAGTCCTTGGTTCTCGGTGCTCCTTGGCCCCCCATAGGGCCTAAAACACCTATCTTGTTGGGATGAAGGCATTGGGTACTATTAAAACATGATTAATGAGCATTACAGGTTAAGTGAGCTAGTATTTAAGTCCCCAAAATAAATTTAGATAAATTAGCAGTTCGTAGCATGTTTGCATTTTACAAGTAGTGCACGCTTGTAAAAGTAGCCAAAAGGCGATACAGCGACAATTGTAGTACAGAAAGATAAGGGCGGGATATGTTAGCCCTAACTTTCTGCTCCTATAGAATAAAGGGACGCTCTCTATGTTATTGTTATTCTATCAACTAATAACGTTTTCACATTTAAATGAAAAGGGAAGTGGATGCAAAATATTGTTATAATTCCCAATTAACAATATTTTAATGTAAGAACAAATAATAACGCCAATTTCAAAGACAATTTCACTCTAAAAAGTAAAAAAATAGGTGATTCGCTTAAGACTTTCAGATTTTGATTAAAGATAAAGACATGGTTCTTAAAAAAAAGATAAAAAGTGACGAGAGTCTGATGTTTTTATAGATAATTTTTTAATAAAAGTATTCTTTCACAAATATTGATACCAAACAGGCTTGCCCACTCAAATGTGTAATTGAGTAGCAACCATTTTTATTTTGTTGAACGCATTTTAAAATGAACACGCTTTGCACAATAAATATCGTAGATAAGTAACGAATTATAAAGATACTCCAAGCAGATAAAGTTGCTGTTAAACGGTTTACATCATCTTGTGAACAATAAAATAAACAATAAATAAAATATTTTAAATATTTATTAATACACATTTATTGAATTATTTATTTATAATTCAATTCAATCGGAAACTATTCTTGACTTCCTTGTTAATGAATTTATATTCTGCAAACACTCCAATAATTCTATTATCAGGGGTGAGAAATACGCCAAAAAATTCCGACTTAGGTCACTTGAGTTGAATTTCTTATAACGACTCCCGACTTTTTACACATCTTTATGAACTAATGATTTTTACTAATGGGTTTAATAAAATTCGGAAAATAAATTCAATGATTTTTATTAAACTCGTGTATTCATAAAAGGATTTTGTGTGTATCTCGGGTTTTTAAGTAACAAAGTATTTTTTAGTTTTAAAAAGTGTAGTATTTGCTCTTATTTAAAAGATCTTTCTTGTATTATCAATTTGCTTATAAAAATTATTGTATAAAAATAGCCCAATGAACACCTACTAAAGTATTATAAGAATAACTGAAGACAAGTAATAAGGGGATAATATTTTCTTTTATGGTTGATCTAAGATGGCTTTTTATAAGTCTGAGTGCTGAGAAAAGCCACTTGGTTCTCTGACAAATCAGTTACTGTCTGTTGTAAAACGGTTTTTTTACTCTAGGTCTAATTAGACTGGGACCTACAGTTTTAAGTACATTCCGAACCGAATATTCATATCACCTCACGGAATCGAACTTGCAAGGCTGGGTCAACGGCTGACATCAGCGGTGCATTCGAGCGCCAACTGTGATAGAGTTATCCACTTGGCCATCAGGCCACTGTGTAATAAAGAAGGATACAATTGAATGGCCGATTAAATATTGAACTTTAATATTAATTCACGGAACTTTGAAAGGAATAAAAGTTATATAATTTTTTAATTAAATTTTAAAACCGACTTCCTGACTCTTTAGAAAATATTCGACTTCTAAGTAACTCTCCACCTCTACGTGCCATACTTCCGTTAAAAAAATGTGTGACTTGTCCATTTTCGAAAAACTGCATAACCATATCTTAAACATTTTAAAAGTAAAACAATGTTATATTGCCGAATCTTTTTTTTTTTTGCAAAGAAAAAAATAAGAAGTTTTCCTTTTTGACAAAAAGGAAATATATATATATATATATATATATATATATACCTACCGTCGCCGTATTTTGCCTACCGTCTTATGGTAATCTATCCCTCCTTTTCACCTGGAGGTATATTTAAAAAAACACACTTAAAACTTATTAAACGATTATTACCTCGCCATATCCTCTTTCTTCTAGTAAAAATAGACATTACTCACTGTATTTTGAGGTGTTACGTTACGCGTTTTCCTTCTCTCGTGTGATAACTACAAAACTGTTTATTGTGATGAACCTGGGGCGATTCGTCCTCTGCAGACCTCGCCTTCTTCCAGCAAACAGGAACTGTCCGCTTTGTGATCTTCGCGTCTTAGTAGAGCACCACACCTACGAGTGCTTCGTGAAGAGACTCTCAATCAGCTTGGAAAGTGCAGAACCCTTTGAGACCTTTCCCATTTAAAGCAAATGGATCAACTAAAGCGTAAAAATACCAACGTCCTTTAAAAATGGGAGTGATGTCACTTTCAAATGTCGAGAACTTTGACCTGTGGTCATTCACCTGGCTGTCATAGGCTGTCTTAGATGGATTATGGAAGTATACAATTCAATGGTCTCATTAAAATTTAGTTTTAACATTGATTATCAGATTTTTGGTATCGGTTTGTTCGACCCCAACTGCTCACCTCTACCTACGACAGCTACATTGTTTTGAACGGACGTATTTAGGCATTGTATTTGGGAGTTCGCACCCTCCGTTTCTCTCCCTGAAGCCCAGCGATAAGACATTCTAGCCGGATACCATCCGCGGAAGTTTTCGGTTAGGCTTCGAACACAGGTTGGATTATATGAACGGTCCATAAAGGCAGAAATATAAAAATCAAATCAGAATAATAAACAAGTATTGCATTGCAAGGACCAACAGATTTATGAAGGCCACGGAGCTATAACTTGGCGACAACATTAGGGGCAAAGAATTTCATCTTCAAGTCTTCAATAAAATAGAAATCACTAAATAAAACATTATTTACTTTTTTGTTAATATTGATCCTGTTTACTTTTTTGAAATCTGAAAATCCTCCAAAAATTATTTCTCAATTCTACTTTTGGAATAAATTGGAACATAGAAAATAGAGTGAAAGCAAGCAGCAAGAAATTCATCATCGGGACACAGTTTCTGTACACATGTTGTATTGCAAATAAATAAATCTTGTGCAAGATTTTTGAAGGCACAACTAATCAACTTCATGATTCCCCATGTAAAATATCTGAAGTTTGTAAAAATTCAAATTAACTTCGTCAGCTGGTAGCGTGCTCTTTAACGAGCGGTCCAAAAGTAGAAGGTATCTCCAACTGCTTCAGGCTCATCCGCTCATTTTCCCTCTTGGAAACTATTTTAAAACTCGGAAGAGATGTGCTGTCTCTACAGGGAGTGGCTCATTACAGTGCAAGGAAGTGAAGTTGAAAGTGATGGTGTAATAAAAATCTCGTGTAGAATTGACACGAAATCACGTAGCAGTATCGATGCTTTAATTTCAGAATATGACCTAATTGATGAAACGAATTTGGATACATACGGGTTCTTAAATTATTGATTATTCAAACTACATTCGATTCGCAGCAACTTTTATAGCCGCTTTTTAAATGCTGAAACTTCTGTTACAATTGATTCTCATAAAGTAAGGTACTTGAAGGCCAAGTAGCTAGCTCTTTTGTATTTAATGCCACATTCTTTAGCAAGTTTATTTTAGCTTTTACAATTTCAGTCTTCGTGGCATGGATTTTATCAGTTTTTAGTAATCAAATTCGAAATAGAACTCCAATATTTTTGAAGAGCTATTTTTAAAATACCTTTGTTAGAACTTTATCTTAGTTTTACATTTTCTGTAAAAATCATCCTACAAATATTCAATTGAGTTGATATCCTTCTACTGTGGAAAAAATAGAAGAAATTCTTTCCTGCTATCTAACGCCTAAAGACTAGTGTTTAAGGCTGTTTGTTAGTAATTATTATCATGCATAAAACTGCAATCGGGATTGAGTCACCATTTCTCAGGTCTTGACTATAAATTACTCTTCAAGGTAACAATGCATATGACAAAATTTCCGATGCTTCAAACTTCATACAACCCCAAACAAGTACACAAGCTCCTCCATACTAAATTGTTGGAAGAAGATAGTTGTGGAGTTTGGATGCACTTCCGTGTTTGGTTTCCTACAACACATCATCAGATCGGAAAATGTTGAATAAACTTTCTTGAAAGAAGACAAGGTTTTTTTCCAAAAATTCAAAAACATGATGTAGGTTTATTATTTTGCCAAAGCTAAGCTTTGTTAACGATTTCTAGATCACGAAAACATTTCTTCTAGCAACTGGGCCATGTAAATCACCTTTTCTGCATGAATTTCATACTGTTCTTGTTGATACGTGCACTCCAGTGATTTGAAACTCAACTATAGTATTTTTCCAATGGATGACCAACGAATGGACGATCATAAGTGCAATGGTCGTCCTGTACGATGGAATAAGGTTAATTCCTCAAAATTGAAATTTATTCAAATGTTTTAACCTCTTTAAAAAATTTTAAAATTGTTTGTCTTTCGAAAAGTGAAATTTCCGAATGTTTCCTTCTCACTGCTAAAAGTTATTCTTCAAAAATGTACATTTCAAATCAGATACTTATTTCAGCATATGCAGAGTGATCCGAATGGTCATGCGACAAACTTCGAAAGGCGAGACAGCTTACTAAAACATACATTTTTTTGTAGAGGAAAAAAAAGTGGGAAGTGAAGCTCTGAGGAACGAGCACACTTTCAAACGACATTCTCGCAACAGCCAGGCACAATGTCCCCCACTGATACAAGTCACGTGACCAGTTTCAAGTCCTCTAATTGGCAACCCGATGAGCACTCTATGTTATATTTACTCTATGTATGCAACTTTGTTTTCATTTACTATATTCCAATTGACTCGACTGAGGACCTCCTTGCTCGACTATCCACTGTGGCTGCAAGCGTTAGCGAAATGGCTGACATCATTGGAAGGGTTAGCCAATTACTCCTTCGGCGCTATCACTGTGAGTGGTCACAATTCAGAGCATTTATTGAATCAAAGAAGCGCTTTGCAATGATGTTTTGAATAAAAAATGTTTTTTATTTTTCATATATCAATTTTTTTGTGTTCGTGGCTCAATGCACCGTTTCGGGACATTACATTATTGTCTCAAACCTACAACTAGGTTTCCTTCGGATAATTATAATTTGGGTGTATTTTTTTTTCTAATGCAGCTGGCAGCTGTCTTGGATGCCTTAAGGCAAGCGCTGCACAGACGTTACTCACTTTGCATTACCCAGGGGGCGCGTGTAACTTGAAGATAAGTCACGGACGTGGAGTAAGAATGTCCCCGCAACGCTCTACGATCATATTAGACTGGGACCTACGGTTTAAAGTGGATTCCGAACCACTACAAACATCCGTGGCATCGCCGGGACTCAAACCCGAGCGCCAGAGCGCTAGCCACTCGGCCATTCAGGCCCATAATTTGCGCATAAAATTGGAAATATTTTAAGGAATCATTCGTATGTAAATATTCCTGTACAAAAGAATAAATGACAAAATTTGTTCCATTTATTAAAAAAAAAAATTACATCAGATTTGCCTTTTTCGAGAGCGCAGTTTTTTTTTCTTTTTCTTCATTGGCATGCGCACGAAATGATCGTAGAGCGACAAACCAATCTAAAGGAATAAAAACGTACAATAGCTTGTTTTCTATTACTTAAATGTTTAATTTCTTTTTAATAAAATTAGACAAACATCACTTTTCATGTATTCAACTTTCATCAAACTTTCACCAATGATTCATAAAAATATTTCCTGTTTGACACCCAAGTTACAGCTGTCCGGAAAGAAGCTAGTTGTAGCTCAAAGAATAAGCATCATTTTCGGAATTCTTTTATGAATTTTTATTTTATTTATTTATTATTATTTTTTTTTTTTTGATTTTCTAACGCAACGTTGCCGAAAGTGGAGCCCTTTTAATGTGTTCATCTTACTTAAAAAATTTAATTTCCAATTTTTGATTGCGTATCGAGATGGGTAAAATCTTTAACCGCCCCACAAAACAAATGAGGTTGTTGCTATCAAATCTATCAAAATGCGAAAGTCTGTTTGGGTCAATACATATGTGTGAACAAACATTTTTAAACATCAATATCCAACAAATAAATAAATATGGTGAACTCTTCACTTTGTCGCTTGGTTACTACAAAAATCGAAACAAATATTAAAACACTTATTGATTAGTGATATCAGATTAATTTAATCTCACTATTTGGTATTATTATATTATTTGTTATTAATGATCTAGTTTATTGAGAGAGTTTATTAAATATATATATGTTGGATTCTTGGACATCAAATTGTATCAGTTTTCAGTGTTAGTGTACATGCCCACGGAAGTGAGGCTCGAACACTCTCCAACAACCGTGTCGGTCTTGGACCTGCTACTGTGACTCTGCTTTTAAGTCACAGAACTGGTATGTGCGCGGATAAACTCGTTATCAGAAACGCAACGGGAACGCGGCTCTGCTTAATTCGTCTCCCCCAACTGTATACACAGACAGACAGTGTGACATTATTGAGGCATTTTGGCAGCGTTAGCCTCCCTATACCTCTATCTTGATGGTTCCTTTGGAGGTAAATGATAAGAGAAATGGCTTGCTCAGTAAATGAAGTAGAAAATAAAAATAAAATATAGAATAAAATCAACACATACAGAGAGCTGAATAAAAATTTTATTTATTTAGTATGTTCAGAGAGGTGCGCGGACGTTTATTGTTGGTAGGTAGCGTTATTCCATAATCAGGTAATCTTTTAACTAAAGGATTTGGATTGTTAGGAGTGTTGTTATAAAAATTTGTGGTTAATTAAATTTTTAATGGTAGTAATGTCCAAAGCAGCCAAAATGTCATTATTTCGCATGTACCATGGTGCATCAACTGCCATGCGCAAGACCTTGTTTTCCAAAATTTGGATGTCCTTAATTCTTGATTTGCAGGCGGATCCCCATATTTGACTAGCATATGTAATAATGGGACGCATGTAATGTATATATATGGTACTTGGTACGAGTGACACCATTGAGACAATGAATGGTAAGTCAATTGCCAATGGTAGAACTGTAGAAGAGCCTATGGGCGTTGATTTCATGAGGGGTAGTGTATAGGAGGATCGTTTAATCAATGTGTGCACCATTCATTCATTCCTCACCTGTAACCTTATTTCGTTCTTGTAAATCTATTCACGAAGATGCTTTTACACATTAAGACGGACCAGAATGAGGTTTTTATTTGTATGTGTATGTGTGTGCGTCCAATCTGAAATAGTGTGAAGTTAACTCGCATTTATCTGTGATTCATGTTGTGTTTCTTTTCCTTCCAGGTGTCATGGCGGTGATAGTGGGTGGTGCAGTCGCAGTGGTGGATTTGCTCTTTCCTAACAAGTTCACCACCATCCTAGAAGTGGACTATGACATGCCCTACAGGTAGGCTTACCCTATAAGTCACAAAATTTTCTCCTCATCTATACATCTCTCCCTATTTTTCACATAAATTATCAGATGTCAGCTTGGTAAAAATGATGAATCAGAAATCAATTTTTTTTATCTACTCAATATAAATCTCTGTTTGTTTTTACTATGAAAATTTTTCGTTTGATAGTTGAGCTCTTTTAAAATCTTTTTCTTAAGACTCAATTCTTAAAATCCACTCCATATTCTTGACTCCACTCCTTTAAAGATCAGGATTTTAAGAGTTTTCATTCTGAAAATGAGTGCGCAATCGAATCTCGCAACTAATAGTACTTTTAATCATTCCAATTTTTCTACCCCCAGTACAGCTGAACATCAGCTCAACTTATCTGTTGGCTTGGTTATTTGATGGTTTTGATTCCAAATATCTGAGCTATTTAACTTCACTCCTTTAGCGTTCAGGATTCTAAGATTTTTCATTCAGAAAACAAATGCGTAACAGAATCATGCAATTAGTAGCAATTTCAATCATTCCAATTTTTCTGCACCCACGTACAGCTGAACATCAGTTTGGCTTAATTAATATGATGGATCTTGAATGAAACCTTTTTACTGTGGGAGGAACTTGGAGAATCAACACTTGAGTTAGGATAGACATCTTAGTGATTTTTATTGTTTATTTTTTTCTTTATTGCAAATCCCATTTTCAGATACAGTTCGTTGCATTGAGTCGCCAAGAAAGTAATTTCTGTTTTCGAAATACTTTTAAATTTTGAAAACCGAAAAAACTTTCTTGGCGACCCTTTAAATAGATTTGAAATTTCCACGATTCATTTCCCAAATTTCTTAATACTATACCAAAATGTTGATGAGTGTAGGTGAATTTTCTAGGTTTGATGCAAATACTAGGTGAACACTTGAGTTAAGATAGCTATCTGCTCGTTTTGTTGGTGATCATATGGCAACTATTAGATTGTATTCATACGAGAAATACTTGATTATCTCTACAGGTGATAAATGCCTATTTAATTGATTTTCATTTCTAACAGAGATTTATTCAATGATAGATTAAAAATTGGCAAAATAATGATTAAAAATATAAATCAGAGAAAATAGTAATTAAAAATCAAAATCAGACAAGAATCCCAAAGTATCCATTCAATTCCTACCATAGACAGTTGTGACCAATAAAAACGTCCCATGCTAGATTTTGTCATATTAGGATAATTTTTTAAAAATAATAACGCATCTTAAAAAAGTAAATATTGATTTATTTTTTCAACACAAATACTGTTTTAAATTAACATTTCATAATTTCGAAACGTAAAATTAGAAAAATTTAATTTTGCCAATGAATCAAAAGTATACCAAAATGATATTAAGTGTCATTAGTTTTCTATAGCAATCTAAAAATGGATGTTTCAAAAAGAATAATACAATTTATTCTAGTCGTAGAATATTCTCAATATTTCGCGACACCATTCTTTTTGTTGCAATGGCATCAACGCTTCTGCCGGGCATACTAGAAACAAATACGCAATCACTTAATCAGCAGCAAATTCCCATGACACAATGATAAATTCCTGTTACAAACAGACTAAATTCATCTTCTTTTCAACAGTATTATTTTCCCAATAATTTTCCGCATTCATAAAAATTGCAATTGGGACGTTCTCATTGCTGCAGGCAAATGTAACATTGTTTGCAGTGTAGGAATCTGTTCTTCATTCAAGTATGTAAGAATTTTATTATAAATCGAAATGTTTTTGCATGATATCGGTTTGAATACTAGGTTTCAAAAACAAATCCATCCCTTTTTGCGCGCAGGTACCTGGTGTCCCAGACAGACCCGTCCGCGCAGAAGCAGAAGTGCTCGCAGTCCAACAGCTCCATCTCCGTGCAGCCCTCGTCCACCAACTCCTCCAACTCGAAGGGGTTCGAGAACGGGGGCTACGAGGAGGCGGAGGAGGAGGACTACAGCACCATCGTGAACGGAAAGAGGGCCGTCAGCCTCAGGAACTTCGGCAAGTTCGCGCAGAAGGAAGGCCTGCGCAAGAACCCCTCGCCTCTTTCGTCCACAACCCGTAAGTATACCATCCATCGTAATTCAGCAAATAAACTTGATAACCTATTGGTGACTTTATTATGGGAACACCACTCGAATTATCTATAGTAATTTAGTCTGTTGGTGACTTTATTATGAGAACGCCAGTCAAATCATGCATCGTAATTCAGGCCATAAACTTGAAAACATGTTCTGACTGTATTATGAGAACACCATTCAAATCATCTATCCTAATTCACACCTTAAACTTAATAATATGTTGATAGCTTTACTATGGGAACACCACACAAACTATCCATCGTAGTTCAGCCCATAAACACGATAATCTATTGATGACTTTATTATGAGAACATCTCTCAAATCATCCATCGTATTTCACCCCATAAATTTGATATGTTTAGAAAGTTATTAAGGGAACACCACCCAAACTATCCATCCTAATTCAGCCTATAAACCCAATAATCTGACGATGACTTTATTATGAGAACACCAATCAAATCATCCTTCAGCCTCAAATATGTGGTTGACTTAATTATAAAACACCACTCATATTATCCATCGTAATTCAACCCATAATCTTGATAATATGTTGGTAAGTTTATTTGAGAACTCTACCCAAATCATTCATCGTAATTCGGCCCATAAACTCAAAAATACGTTGGTGACTATATTATGAGAACACCCCTTCCATTACATTGCTCTTTATGGGACTGGAAGGATCTACTGGATAGCGCATGGAAACTACGATAATTGGATTCAAACTCTAGATGAGACGACGGAATAATAGCTCCCATGTCTATTCTAAAGATAGATCGATTTTTAAATCGGAAAATCTCTGAATGTGCTCTAGACGGGTATTTGCTGAGGATGTTCGTTCAAAATTATGATGGCACAATGTTGGTGCAATGTAGTAGTCCCCTTCTAAGAGCAATGCCAAATTTGCCACTTATCGGTCGTGACAGTGGCACATGACTTTAGGTGCAAGTACAGACCATTGCAAACCCCAATGAAATAGTGAATACAGACCATTGAAAAAGCCCCAAAAACCAAACAACTTTCAATGTTATCATTTTTTTTTGAACTTTTTGTTTGTTTGTTATTTCTGCGTAAGAATCTACATTATTCTTTACAGTATTCGTTTAAAAATGAATTTATATTTTCATAACCTTGTAAGATTTCGCGTCAACAACTTGATTTGCCATTTTATTATTTTTTACATTATTGCAACGTCACTTGGTTCAGCCACACATTATGTTATTAAATTGCAAAGAGTTAATTAAAATCGCAATACCTCTCTCCCTAAAAAAACTCAGAAAAGCGCCCATTGCAGCTCATCCGTGTCGATTCCGTTAATAAGTCACGGAACGACGAAAAAGCGTCAACTTGTTTTAACCCTGACATGCGAGAGAGCGTTTTCCACAAACAATCGGGGGAAAACCGTTCCAAAACATTTTTCTCGCTTGCTGCAGCCTTGGTGCAGATCACTTTCTCCCCAACATGCAAATCAGCAGTTTCTTTACTATTATTTATTTTTTTTGTTAAAGAGAGAGCCCCGCGCCGAGAACCTTGGATCTCCTATTGTTGTCCGAGAGGCGACTCGGCGGAGCGTAATCGGGGTCAAGGGATTCCCTGTCGGACAAGAAGCGAATATGGGGAAGGGATTTGTATCGATACGATTGTTTGTAAACTTCGCCTTCAAGGTTCAAGTGAAGGACTGGTGCATTTTCTAAGCGTTTGTTTATCCGCGTTTATGAAATCGCTTTCCTTGAAAAGGTTTTATGGCTCCCTTGTGATAGTGTACCGGGGTTTCGTTTTTTTCCCTGTTTTTTTTTTAAGTCTGTTGAAATTCAAGTGGTTTTTCGTTTACGAAAATCGTGATAATCTATCAAAGAAATGCCAAATTTATTATTCCTTTCATGTAAGTTATGTTTATTCTCGCCAATTTCTGCAAGGAATTCCATTGGAAATTACTTAAGGCTCAGTGTTTGCACTGTCAGCTATTACAACATTATTAGGGTGGGGGTTAAAAATGCAACTTTTCTTCAAGTTTAATGTTTGGAGGTTGAATTGCTTCAAATACTTTTTATTTATCTGTTGCGTTTTTGGATCGAAACGGACTTCTATAATTGCAGAACGCCAGACAATCGATATTGGCAATCTTTTGCCTACTAAGGCTTTTCTTAGCTGGAATTCAGAATGTGATTTTAGCATCCAATGGAAATGTATTGGACTTGGACTTGGGATACACACCTTATATATATATATATTGGGAACGAATTAAGTAGAACCTCGTCTACGCCTCGTCCCTATTAACGAGTGTCCAAAAGATTCAGCTAATAGTTCCGCTATCTTCGTGCACGTTACAACCAAGATCAGTACCAGGTTTTATTGTGACTGAAAAGCAGAGTATATGAACATCCTTCTTCTTCTACTACTAATACTACTACATCACACCATAACACTGTGCCTAGATCTCAGTTGCCCCTAAGCAGTTTGAGAATTATGTGGGGGAGAAAAGTCTGACTGGGCCCCGTGACTCTCTTACAGTCATATGAGACCGGGACCTACGGCTTAAAGTGGATTCCAAACCCCTACAAACATCCATGGCACCCGCCGGGACTGCATTGTCCAGCACAGTACTGCATTGACCTAGAACATTCACTTAACGGTCCTAGAAGTGGCGGTGTTGTTGGTGAGTGTTCGATCCTCACTGTTATCTCAATGGTAGAGACTAGTTGTGTCAGGATGTAATACCAATCTATCTTTCTATTTATATTAGTTTACTTACAATATTAGTACATACATACACAAGACACCCTGTGCCTCTTCTACAATAGCATTAATAGTTAAAAACTAAGAACCGGCCCCTGACCGTCTATCTTGTTCAGACGCTCCTAGCGTTCTCCTCGTGGTCTGCAGATCTGATCGCATCTACTTACCACACTGCACACACAGTTAAGGTTACAGTTAGTGGTCACAATCGCGACCTCTAGTGGCTTTATAATAATAATTAAACCTTACATCACTTTCGTGGACAATGTGCACTAATTCAGTTCGGTGGGCCATTACCATCCTGCAGGCATGCAAGAGTCCACTATTTGAACAAATCGTACACAATTTTAGATTTTAGAACAGGATTTTAAACTGTCTAGAGTATGTTATCCCTTTTGTAAAATTTTGAAACATAGCATGACTTTTGCATTACCTTATGTTAAAGTTACTTCATTTAAGCAGTTTTTATTGGATGGACCTTAAACCTTGTTCACAAAAAAGATCACTCGTGCTTTATTCTTTCCTTTGCAGGCGGATCCACAACTTCACCATCAGCAGCTCGTATCGGCAGCCGTCCACTTCCAAAGATGTGAACATCGACATCTCTGCGGCCGCCCTCTGGTGACGAACACGAGCACTCGTCGAGAGTGATCCGTTAAGTTCCTGCTGTGTCCTCCATCCGCAGAGGGACGGCGCTCCATAGTCAAGACACCAAAGCGGACGAACAAGGCTCTTTTTGCTGTTGTTGTTATAGCGAGTGGGACTTGAGTCTGCGGTGAACGTGTACAAACCGTCAGGTGGACACTTTTAGACCCCGAACTGCCCAGCAAAGAGCCCGATCGATGCTCAATCGGAGATCGTCATTGAATTCGATTGCAATGATAATGGAAGGACAATGTGTTGTTGTTGTTGTTATTTTTTGAAGGTCATTATTTTTAATATCTATGTGAGAATTGGAATTTATGGTGTGCAGTAATGTTTCCATCTACCCTCAGAAGGAAAATGCTGATTTTAATGAAAAGTTATCATGAGCAGTGCTCTAGGAACAGATGGATTCCGCAAATTTTCTTATGCCATCAACTTCCATCTGCCACAATTATAAATAATTACTATGAGAGATATGTCTTGAAATTATATAAATAATTCAGTTGTTAATTTAAAATAATAGATCTATTTAATCTCATAAATTTTTAAAATGATAAATAGTATGATATATAAATAATATGGGGTGTCCTAAAATTCGCTCAAAAACTAATTATTTTAATAAATTTTAATATTATATTTGTTTTAGAAAACGTATTGGGGTATGTTTCTAAGACAAATCAGCTCAGTATCAAATAATCCAGATTGTTTAGTATGTTTGGAATTCAAATCTTGTGTGAAAATTTGAACACACTGCATAAGATAAGTAATATATGATATAAAAATGATGCATATATGCAAAACAGTCAGCTTTTTAAATTAATTTATCCTGATTAATTCAAAATTATTTTCCGCCATGTATGTTTACAATGTAATTTAGAAGCTGTGTGCTTCAAATATAATCGTCCATAAGTTTGGAAAATTAAATTGAAAGTGTTTTTAACTTCAGATCCCATTTAAAAATCAAGTAGTTTCATGAAAAAAAAAGAGCACTGCATGTTTGTGGGAAAAAAAATGAAAGAAAACGAGGGCTTCTTCAGACTACTTTTGCCGATCTTAAATTGTGTTATACCCTTCTGGCCATATTACCAATTACTTGGTGTTTGTTCGAACAAACGAAAGCCATAATCCACGCCATCCCTCTGAAAGATCAAAAGTGTTCTGTTAGTGGTTTCAAGGAATACATTGGAATACAAGGCCATTCCGTCATGTCAAATAAGTTTTTTATTTTTTGCCCGTTATTCAGGACAAGAACAAAACTGTTTGTGAACACTCAGTGATATATACCTTTTTATGTGTACATATTTATTTAAACTATTTCTCCTCTACTTGAAAAGGATAAAAAATATTTTTGATGTATGTTCTGTGCAATGTTTCGTTAAAGGATCAAAACGCTTTGTAAGTGCTAATAATAAAATGTTTTGAACGATTGTATTTCTCCTTCTTGTAAATGTGTAAGTAGGCTCGTGAATATGAAACATATACATTGAAATTAATTCTCAAAAATGTATTCTATCTATGAAATACTCTAAATGTCTAGATACTCCAAATGTTCTTAAGCATAGTCACTTATAAAATTAGATAGCTTCTTAAGATATTTGAATAATTTTAAAAGTATTTTAGATTACTTTAATAGATAGAATTTGAGTAACTTAAATGACTTTCAATTTTATTAAATGTTTCGTATAATCAATATAGGAATTATTATCCAAAATATAACAGTTTTGTATAAAAAATAAAATATTCTAGGAAATATTAAATGCCTTATTATTATAAGGTTGTTAAATAAAGTTCTGTTTACCAAATTGACAATAAAATTGAAATAATTTTTTATTATTTTTGTCAATAATTCCTATATTGATCTTTATAAAACATTTAAAATTGAAAGACATTTATGCAATTTGGTCAAATATATATAATCCTTCTCCGTGGCAACGTGTGTCGTTGGTGAGTATAAGTGATGAGGTTCAATCCGTTGGTGGTTTTGTTGCAGACACTGTTTAAAAAACTAGGAGACTCAATGACGTTTGGGATGTTCAGCCTCTTGCCACGTGAGTCTGACTACCTGGTGGGAGGTTTCCTGGTTCTTTCTGATAATATACACAAATGTGGTGTAGTATCCCTTAAAGTCCTGTTTGGTTTGTCGCGTTACGGTCATCTTGTGCACACATTAGACTAATTAGACCGGGACCTACAGTTTAGCGTGGATTCCGAACCACCAACAAACATCCATGTCACCGCCAGGATTCGAACCTGAAGTCTTCGGTACCAACAACTAGAGTGCTGCTAACCAAGTGGCCATCAGGCCGCCAGTCCTGCAGAAAGGCACTGCCCTCTTTTTCAGAGACTCGGACCCATGTCGCACTTCCACCTACCGGTGCTCTATCCCAACCGAAGCTGCCCGCCCCCTTCCTTCCTTCCATGAGAACACACGGGTTCTAGGACTGGGTCTAGATATTCCTATCGACCAAGTGGGATAAGAGACATCGATAAATATTCTTTCCATCTGCTTTTCTATGTATTTTTATCCATGCAAATAATTTGATTTGATAATTCCGAAGAAGGTAAGATTAGATAACAATGAAACTCATACCAAATCTTTTCATATTCGTGTGTCACTCGTTCAGGAAAACTAATAAGTTATCTTCTTATTTCCCTTTAAAGCAATTATGTAACAATATTTTTAAACGCCAGTATTATTTAGACTTAAAATTCGATCCAGAAGATGTTTATTGATTATTTTAAAATTTTGTATTAATATTTTTGTTTTTCCAACATTTCAGTCTACCTTAAAGGAGGAAAAAATAATAACTAATTTTTATTGTCACATATTAAATGTCGCATCCTCTGGCTCCAGCCAATAAAAAAAAAATAACATATAATGGAAACAAACAATTTACTTATTTAAGTAAAATGAAAATAGAATCAGAGAATTCCTTATTAACAGAATAGAAACAGATATCTTACTTATTCAAAACAAAATAAACGTAAGTAATTCGACGAACGACCTTGCTTGAACTTGTTGCATGAAGAATAAAGCTGCAGCAAGTAGGAATTAGTTTTGTTTGTGGACACACTGTCTGCCAAATGAACATCCCTTTTGCCATAAGATTTCTGAAGGGGAGGATAAATTTGAACTCCTATTTTGCCTGGAGCACTTTGGCATCATCAAATGGCAATTTATTTTAAAAATAATCGCATGATAATTCTTTTTTTGTTTGGAAAATCCAGATTTTGATGAGAGGTTTAAACAAGGAAATAACGAGGCACTAACCTAATAAAAAATAAATGTCAAAACAGTATTTTATTCAATATTACTTATTTATTGTAAATTAAAAGCTCAGAGGTTTTAACGACAACCTGTTAGACTAGATGTATTATCCCTATTATTTCTGTAGCTATTTTTCTTATTCCTTATTAGCTTTTAGCTTATTGCTTATTTTTTAGCTTTTTTGCAATATTTATTGCCCAAAGCACAGTTTATTTTAAAATTGCTCTAGATGAAGTTTTTCCTGTTTTAGAACAATACATAAAAAGATAAAAATGTTTTTGTTGTTGATTGTTAATGTTGTTTGTTTATTGTTAATTGATTTATTTTGATTGTTATATTGTTGACTGATTAGTTAGATTGATTGTTCATTGATTTATTTTGATTGTTATATTGTTGACTGATCAGTTAGATTGATTTTCCATTGTTTATTTTGATTGATTGTTGATTGTTTATTTAGATTGATTGTTGGCTGCTTAACTAGATTGATTGTTGGTTGTCTAGATAGGTTGATTGTTGATTTAGCTAAGTTGATTATTGGTTGTTTAGTCAGATTGATTGTTGATTGTTTAGTTAGATTGATTATTGTTTGTTTCACATTGTTGGTTCTTTAGTTATTTTGATTGTTGGTTGTTTAGTTAGTTTTATTGTTGTTATTTAATTGTATTGATTGTTGGTTGTTTAATTATATTGATTGTTGGTTGTTTAATTAATTATATTGATTGTTGGTGTAATTAAGGATTGATTGTTGGTTGTTTAATTAGTTAGATTGCTTGCTGTTTAATTAAATTGTTGGTCGTTTAATTAGGTTGATTGATTGTTGTTTAGTTAGGTTGATTGATTGTTGTTTAGTTAGGTTGATTGATTGTTGCTGAGTTAGGTTGTTTGACTGTTGTTTAATTATATTCATAAGTTGATTAGCATTTTAGAAGCCAGAATTAATCATTTGTATATAAGTCTTCAATATTGAACTTTTCTGCAATTGCCATACCCAAGAAATCAAGTCATATTACAAATGTAATGATCTCTTGAAACAAATATTATACTTCAATGCCACTGGAAGTGAAAATGTAAAGAAGGGATTTTAAGATGTCCTGATTCTGTAAGAGGACAAGTGGACATGTTGGAATGGTACTCCAAATTTTTCTACAGGAGCAGAAATCATTTACTGAAAACTTTAATGTTTTGAGATATCATGGCAATGGACTATAACCACTTGTAAACACAATTTCATGTCTAGAAAGAGTTCTATGTATTTTTTTTTAGACTTGAGATGTGATTTCTAAAATGTTTCGTTCTGCGTTATTGTGATTTCAATCTTGTTACTTATTCTCTATTAGACAATTATTTGAGTTACTTTTGAGAAATGAAGTTAAAATCGAAAATAATTTGCTTCGCCAGCCATAAGGGAGGCTTCACCAAAGCTGCTTGCACCCTCATGACCAAAAGCGAAATTCATTTCGAAGAAACAATCAACCAAGCAAGACCACAGACGACCGATGTTCGGAGACATAAAACCGATACACCAACCAGCTTTCGATGTTATCGCTTTCAGAAGGCGTCACAAAGCAGGTTGCATGCGAGACATACATCTTTATGCCTGTACTACACCACCAAAATGAAAGTCTGAATTGGGGAGCACATATTAGTTCAAACGTAGGACAATGGAAATCTGTACTCTTTATTCATGTGTCGAGATTTTGTTTGTAAAAGGAACCAAGAAGAATTTTGTTGGGAACTGGCAACTTGCATCTTCCAAGTCATATCAATTGAGACAAATTTGGTATATTTATATAATTCTATCTGACCTTTATTTCATCTAAAGATGTACTGTTATTGTTTAATTACATATGATAAACGACATCTACATAGAGACGACATCCTTAATCCAATTATCCGCTTTTACGCAAGCCCATTCGGGGATTTATTCGTCCTACAAGATGACAATGAACAGAGCTCAATGGTTGGTTTGGTTTGTAACTCAACGGACAGTTTTTAGCCCTACGCTAATCCGACTGGAACCTACAGCTTAACGTGGAATCCGAACCACGAACGTAACACCCAACAGTGATAATCATCACCACCACTAAAGACTTACCCTTGTTACCCCTGTGTGCTACCGAGAGGATGAATGGGTGAAGAATAACCTTTGTGAGAAGATTTTTGTATATGTGCGTTATCGAGAACCTTCTCTATAGTTGAGCCCGATTGAACATGCTTGTGAAATGAAAGGGAGAGGGGGAGTTAACTTCCCTGACCTTGCCAGGTTTCAGGGTCTTCGAAGTGACTTGACTCAGAAATTATCTTCGCTGTTAACGCAGTTAACATGGGTGTCACGTTAATACTGATCTTAGATATATTTCTGTATTTTGCTATGTTTCTGTATGTTGCTATGTATGTTCAAGACGAATATATGCTGTTTTTTATGCGGAATTTGTTATGCGGAATTTCGCAAATACAGTGTTTCTGATTTTTTCCTTAATTATTAGAAAGTATATGTTGCTATAGCACCTATGTAATAGGATAAGAATTTCCTTGATTAGATTCTGGAATCTAGCCATTTCTTTAGTGGTAAAAAAAAAGTGAACTTGAACTTTTAGCCCTTGCAAAACTCTATATCCAATTTCTTCCTGAATTTTATTCGATGATTATCATCTCTCTGACGAAACAAATCATTTTCCCCGATGTCCTTGGCATTTTTGGAAAACGTGATCTCAAACAGGGTGATTTTCAAAAAGATATTCCCTCCCTGTTCTGCGAAATTTTGGATATTATTCATCCGAGGCACTCTGGAATGGTGACCTTGAGACGCAACCCTCATCATCCATCCCATGCAGACAATTCTGTCTGTCCGTTCGGCAAAAAGATGCCGTAAATCGCCAAGCTAATATTAATGATTCTGTAAATTGAATCGGTCATTTGCGGAAGACTATTTCAGTCATCGAGGCCGAACAAGGTTGTCTTAAAAAAGTGCATTGTTATCAACAGACATCTCGAAAGGCGAGCTCAGCCATTAATAACTTTTCTCTTTCATCTGAAATGGAATTTCTTGTTGAGATATGCTTACTTGAAAATGATGATGAATGAAATTGTCATTTAATGACCAAGGATTTTGTTTTAAATTTAACTTATAAATGAATCAAATTTTTCAAATACAGTTTTGTTTCGGAATATTTTTTTTTTGAAAAGCAAAAATATGCATAGTTATAATTATGATCAATAATTGTTTTATTTGTTATAGAAGTTGTGGAATAATTAAGCTATTTCGATGAAGATTGAAATAATTTAAGGGAAATTTAGAAATTATTATTTTTCAATTTTTTGTACCAGGATTACCAGTAAAAAAAAACCTTTAGAAATCGAATTAAGGAAGGATATTATAACTAGAACACTTTATCTTCAGACCTCACCGCCGTGCCTAGGACTGCGTAGTTGGTTAGAAAGGTAAGAATAGGACATTAGTGGGCCTCGTAAATGCCACGAACAGCTCACTGATGTGTGAAAGGAGGACAAAACTTTCCAGGAGGAATTTTAGGGGTTACCTAAGAGAGAAATTTGTCGTAGGAGAGAAAACCCAAATATTCCACACAAGGCAGTTAGATAGTTTTACGCATATTATCACTATCACCATCATTTCTCATTGTTTCTGAAAGCGGTGACTGCAATAATGCCGCCAGCTGTTTTGAACTTCAACCCGACTGAACGCTAACTGAGCACATCGCCTTTGAACAATGAGAATAATTAATATTACTCCAATGTAGATCAGGAATGGCATCATCTGTCAGAACATCAGAATAGAATAGAGTTTTCTAGTTTTCGAGAACACTTTACGACATATCACTGCTATTATCACTCAAAATGTCTTCTCTTTTACTCATCTTGGGAAAAAAAGCCCAGAAATTTTATGTAAGGGGATACATGCGACAAAGATTGACCCATCTTCGTGCTGAAAAGGACCTAGAGTCTATTGTCTGTCGAACAACACGAAATCGCGAAGGAAGCACAGTTGCCAGATGTAAAATTTCCAAAGTGAACTCGTGCTGTCCTCAGAATAATGTATGGCATGCATTATAAGACGAGTTTACTCGTAATACTAATTTTAGTCCATAATTAAAAGTGAAGTGGGATACTAGGATTCTAACAGTTACTTTGTGGTGTTTCGGAAAGATGCAGATGTGAGAATACTCGGTATAATCCTTTACGCATTTAAACTAGCACTCCACGTATATGTTGTCAAATTTGCAAATATTTTTTCCAATAATTTCCAGTTCTTTTTGTCGATAATTTTGTCAGTTCAGTAAGAAAGTGCGATTAGACTACGGCTACGCGAGACTTAATGAAATTGATGTTATAAAAAAAAATAATGTAAGGTTGGTCAAAACACTCGTTTGAGTCCAGAATTAAGAAAAATATTTTCACGCAAATTAACTGGTGGAATTTTCTATAACATATAAATATCAGATATGAGTATACTCTACAGAATCAAATGAAGGAAAAAATTTCTAGTTTCAAAAAAATTATGAAATGGATGGGAGGCGAAGAGTAGTAAAACCATTCAATTCTTTTTCATTTCTTTCTTAAATTCAGAATTATATATCCTGCTCTTCCCACTACTTCTCATTCATAAAAAGGAATAGACATAACTTTTATTATTGTTAGTTCGTAAAGGAGGTTCGGAAAGATTAGGGATCCACGAAGTTTTATTCCTATAGATAAAAATTAAATCATCGTGAAGAAATTAAAAATTCGAAGACTTTTGAATAAGAACAAATTCCACATTAACTGATAAATAAATTGGTTGGTTTTAAAAAATTCGCAATTTTAAAACAAATATATGAGGAAATGTTTTCACAATTACATATTGACGCCATCTTAAAAAAGTCACATCCTGTTTGATTATTTGTTGCTTTATAAAGTAAAATTTTTAAAATTATTAGTCACTGATTTGCTATTTGTGGTGGATTCAAGTGCAAATTGTAACGGAATCTTTTCACTTTCAGCTAGAAATTTGTTAAAAATTCTTTATGAACTCAAATATTCCCCACATAAACTGAACTGATTAAGTACACTTAAGATTCTAAGAAATTGAATAATAAAAAAGGTCCCGACTCGTCGCAGAGATTCGATTCCGCTGACGGCATCTGTTACAGTCACTGTTTTCAAAAACGAGGAGGCTCGAGGACAATTCTATGTAAAAGCATCTCGTATCAATCTTCAGGGTACCAGATGGGATTTTTACTTACATGCACATGAGGGAGGCAATTAACGTTAAAAGTTCTCCCAGAAGCCACTGATCAATAGCAACAGTTTCTGGACTGGTGTACATGAGGTTCAACCGATATTCCCCACCCCTCCACCCACACACTTTTCTAAAGGTTACACAGTTCTAGGCACTGGTATGTAGTAAGGAAAAGGAAAGAACAATAGGGATGGAAAAGCGAAACAATACTCCAAGTAATCAATTCCAGTTCTACAGAACTAAAGGCTAGCGCTTGAATAATGGTGCTGCCATCTAGTGAGTAATTCAAGTACTATTTTTAAGGATTGACACGTAGAAATGGACATCTTCATTCTGGATATTCTGCTTTAGAAGAGAGAAGTTAGTTCGAAGCAAATTGAAACTAAAAATTATTTTTGTAGGGGTGGAGATCACGATACATTCACAAGATAGTAAGATTTAAAGAAGGTGCAAACTTCCCAGTCACCGATCATTTATCCAGGTGATTGTTATCATTATAAAGCGATCTAAAACAGTGCATGGTCAACTCTTCCATAATCTCTCTTTTAGTGATTTCAGTTCCTTAATATATTGTATTCGATTTTTATAAACGCCAAAATTAACTCAATTTTTTCAAATTTTCTTAAATAAAATTCTGAAGCAAACAGCCATAAAATATTAAGTGTACATTGTTCATCATCCCTTAATAAACATTTGTGACAGTTAACTCATTGATTTTTTTATAGGCAAATTGAATATCATTCCCCAGAAAATAAACACGGAAAATCGAAAATGACTCAGAGTATTTCGTACGATTTTTTAAAATCATTTTCTGGTCTGGCATGCTATTTCTTATTATTTCTTGCAGAGTTTGGATACCAAAGAAAGGACTATTTAATAATATATATTGAAAAAATAATTTTTGGCTAATGCTGGCCCGCCATTTTACCCTGAGGCTATTTGACTCTTGAATGTCAGATATTAGATAGATTCAAGATTACCACAGGTACCCATGTTGTAACACCATGTTGTAATGTTGTGCCTTCCTCCTTACCGGCAGGCCTACAGAATGCCTACTCATCCTTCAGTGAACAGTTAGCGTAAAAGAGGGCCAAGGTTCGAATCCACTGACGGTATTGTTGTAGACGCTGGTTATATTGTTGATTTCTATAAATGAGGAGGCTTGAGGACGAGAGTGAAAATGTGTGTATAAACATAAATAATCAGGATGACGTATTCATCCATAATGCATACTAATGACCCATAATGCGTGTTACCCCTGAAAGTCCACCCGGAAGACACTATACTTGTTGGACGACTATACGTATCGATAAGATGTCTGTTCTACGACTATACGTATAGACATGATGTCTGTTCGACGACTATACTTATACAAAAACACTGTATGTGTAGACGCTGTTAGTGGTCTACACGAGACTCACTGATATTCCACCCTCATCTTTACAAGGAATTATCATGCCAATCCTCAGAGAAATTTCTGTTACTTTCGGTTCGGCTTCACGTGTCGGGTTTCGAACACGCCAAACTGGCCCGGGGTCAGAACGGAGGCACGTTTTCACGATCAAACAAGCGACTGCGTATCATCATTTCGCAACGGGGCCGGAGTGGGTCGCCGGCCAGTGGGCCAAGAGCGTCGGGATTTTTCCCCGGTAAGGCACATTCCGATCCAAGGCCTCCGCTTCCCTCTAATGCGTTTTTAATCTCCTCCCTTGAGAAATCCACTCTCGCTTTTTTTGCTCGAATTGCGTCATCTGGATGAGAAAGAAAGTCAATTCACCAACAATCACGGAGTTAGGGTGTCCTATTGCGTTCAACATAAACATTTTTTTTCATACAATTCTCAAAATAAAATCAATATATTTTTTACCCATAAAATTATGGTTATTGTTTCGGGGAACAGGTCCTGACCCATTTCAAAAAAAAAAAAATTATAGCTGTGCTATTTAATTTTTTTAAAATTTCCTTCACGAGCTTTTTTATACATAATATTTTTAATAACAAAAATTCAATTCTTCTTCATTGGTGCAACAGCCCCATGGTAGGCCAAGACCGTCTGCATACTGACAGTTTTCTTTTTACGGGGTAAGGTAAAATAACTTACATATGTACAAAATAAGTAAAAACATGGTGAAAATCAAGTTATTCTAGCTATTATTAGTTAAGGCGCTTTAAGGAACTAATAATTATATAATTAAACATTTCTGATTGACTAATTTTTTTTATAAACTAATATTTATATAATTTAAATTTTTTTTAATTTCTTCTTTTTATTTCTTCGAAAAATGTCTTTTTTTTTCTTTATCCCACTTGGTAGACAGCAACATCTAGACCAAGTCCAAGAACCCGTGTGGTTTCATGGAAGGTGGGAAAGGGGGGGACTTCTGTTATGATGGAACACCCGTAGGTAGAAATCTGCTGCATCTCTGAAGAAGGAAGACATTGCCGTCCGGGGGGACTTTTAGAGGAACCACCTCTCATTTCCGTATTGTATGGGAGAAAACTCGGAAAACTCCCACCAGGTAGTCCAAATAACGAGTCAAGATGCTGAACATCCCAAACGTCATCGAGTCTCCTCGTTTTTGAAACAGTGATTAAAGCAAATCCGCCAGTGGATGGATCTTCTGCCCTAACGCTCAGCTTTGGCGCACGTTGCAACTAAGCTACATGTTGAGCGAAAAAAGTACTTACGAAATACTTGAAACGAAATACTTGTACTAAAAAGAAACTGATTTTCTAAATAAGCCAATCATAAGATATTAAAGTAAAACTGACTGTTCTGCTAATAATATATAGGTTTTTAAATTACGCAAAGCATCTAATTAAAATCAAAATTAAACAAAATAAACGAGAAATCATTAAATAATTGTATAGGTACCCCTTATATTGGCACAGATCATTAAATTTATTTACTTATACTAACTTATATATTATTTCTTTAGTTTTGAATCTGTTTATTATTAAAATTCCTGGTATTTTAGCTTTCTAAATAGTTTTCATTTCCATGCTACAATCTCGAAAAAAGTGTGTTAAGAAAACTAATTTATTTTTAATGTTTGTTATTAAAATACTTGACTTGTACTAGCGATATTTAAAAACTGGATCAAGGAAAAGCGCATGAAGCGTTTTTTTAAAGACTTTACACTGCCCTACATTTAAATATTTAAGGTGCACTGTTTAAATCACGATTTTAGTAAAAAAAAAAAAAAAAGATTTTTTACTTTTACTGTTTCGACAGACATTTCGCATTCGAAAACAGTTTTGTGTTTGTTTCTTGAGTCATTAGAAGTCGAGATTCATCCGTTTCGTCAAGAACTATTAGGAATTATTGAATATTAAATTCAAGTATTTCAATTCGGTGAACAAGTTTGAAGTTTCGAATTCTATTTCAATTCGAGTATTTAATGAATTCAAGTATTTCAATTCAAGTATTCAATGAATTCTATTTCAATTCGAGTATTCAACTAATTCGTATTTCAATTCACATATTCAATGAAATCAAGTATTTCAGTTCAATCCAGTATTTCAGTTCGAATATTCAATAAAGTATTTCAATTCGAGTATTCAAAGAATTCAAGTATTTCAAATCGAGTATTCAATTAATTCGTATTTCAATTCGAGTATTCAATTAATTCGTATTTCAATTCACATATTCAATGAATTCAAATATTTCAATTCACATATTCAATGAATTCAAATATTTCAATTCACATATTCAATGAATTCAAATATTTCAATTCACATATTCAATGAATTCAAGTATATTAATTCAAGTATTCAATCCAGTATTTCAATTCGTATATTCAATCAAGTATTTCAATTCGAGTATTCAATGAATTTAAATATTTCAATTAACATATTCAAGGAATTCGAGTATTCAATGAATTCAAATATTTCAATTAACATATTCAAGGAATTCAAGTATTCAGTGAATTTAAGTATTTCAATTCGAGTATTCAATGAATTCAAGTGTTTGATTTCAAGTATTCAGTGAATTTAAGTATTTCAATTCGAGTATTCAATGAATTCAAGTGTTTGATTTCAAGTATTCAGTGAATTTAAGTATTTCAATTCGAGTATTCAATGAATTCAAGCAAGAAAAAAAAATTCAAATTGAGTGTATGAAACACTGCATATTTTACTAGAGTAAGAAACGATCACAGTCATAACTCTTGGAATCCTTTTCAGAATTTCAATTCTGCGTCCGTTGAGTGATCAGTTATTGGCAATTTTTAAAACATGACCCGTGCATATTTAAATGACTCAGTAAGCTGTTTATTCCAGCTGTGCATTTGAATTGCAGCCATCTTTTGAGTTCAATGCAGGCATCCTGGATATGTGACTGCATTCAAGCAAGTCAATGGATTATATTTTGACTTTACTCTTTAGTTAAGAGTGTTTACGTAAAGTCAATCTTTTACCAAATTTTAATAAAAAAAATATTTATGTACATGTTTTAATATTCATGTCTGATAAAGATTTATAACCTGGTTAATCAATAGCATCCAAAAAATGTTGCATGAAACATTATTAAATAAAGCAGCAAAAAATAATAATCGTCTGGGCTAACATATGGGTTTAAAATTGAATGTAAGAACAAAACACATCAAAGCAATTCATGATATTTGAAACCCATACACTTAGTCACAAAAGTAAGTATGCAACTCATAGCTTAAGTGAAAAAGCTCTAGTTCTCAAATAAATATAAAAAAATATTATTTTGGAGAGTGTTGTTTATAGCTTCTGAATCAAGTTATAAAGTAATGAAAAATAAACCAAATCATTATATTTTAAAAAACTTTAAGAGTAATTTCGTTAACTACCAGTAGAAATTTAAATCACAAAAGTATATATGCACTCTGAATTTTTGATTTTTAAATAAGTGAATGAAACTTCTCGAGTGATTTTTCGTATTTCAGTGATAAGTTTAGAAGTTCTGCTACAAAGCTTGTAAGTTTGAGCTTTAAGTACATCAACAATTCACCAATGGCTCTACGTGGAAAAGAATTATCGAAAGATCTAAAGGATGCAATAATAAAGCTCTATAAGGAAAGCAAGTCCCAAAGACAAATCGCTAAAATCATAGGCAAAAGTCCTGCAACAGTGCAAAAAATCATAGAAAAGTTCCAGGCTGAGGGAAATACTCTAAACTGGCCAAGAACAGGCCATTTTGACGGATCGAGAAAGGCGAATTATTGTTGGAAATGTGAAAAAAAATCCGACGATTAGCGCACCAAAATTGACAACTGATGTGAAAAACAATTTTGCGAAGTCATGCAATCCTGAAACAATTCGCCATGTGTTACGGAAGGCAGGATACCATGGTCGAAATATGCGAAGAAAACCATTTGTTAGCAAAGTGAATCGCAAAAAGAGAATAGATTTTGCAAAAGAAAATGTAAAGCAGGACACAAATTTTTGGAATTCCGTGATTTTTTCGGATGAAAGTAAATTCAACATCCACAGGTCAGATGGACACCAAAAAGTTTGTAGGAAAGCAAATGCAGCTATAGAACCAAAGAACATGAGAGGAACTGTAAAACACGGTGGTGGTTCGATTATGGTTTGGGGTTGCATGGCAGCAACTGGAGTAGGAAATTTAGTTATAATCGACGGAATAATGAATCAATATAGCTATTTGAATATTTAAAAGAATAATCTAAGCCAAAGTGCTTCTAAATTGGGACTCGATGGATCCTTCACTTTCCAACAAGATAATGATCCCAAACATACTGCTCTGGTTGTTCGGGAATGGCTGCTATATCACGTGCGGAAACAGCTAAAAACCCCACCGCAGTCACCTGATCTTAATCCCATTGAACACTTGTGGGATTATCTCGATCGCCAAATTAGAAAGCAAGAGATCAAAACTATGAATGATCTAAAAAAAAGCCCTTTTGGAGGAGTGACAGAAAATACCATCTTCTGTCACTCAAAATTTAATAAAACCAGTGCCATCTAGATTGAGAGCTGTAATAAAAGCCAAAGGCTATCCAACAAATTACTAATTTTTTTGAAAAATTGTAAAATTTGCAATATTAATGTCTTTGTTTTTGTTTGCATACTTACTTTCATGATGTAAATTACATCCTATTTTAAGTTAAGCTCATCTTGCTAATTAAATATTTGTATTTTTTAATTACTTTTCATTTTGTTATTAAGCTCGATTTTGCTGTGATCGAAATAAATCGTTAATTTGAAAACTCTAATATTGTAGGTCTGTTTTTTTTCATAGGACATCATACTTACTTTTGGGACTAAGTGTATGTCACTCTTTTTACGAAAGGAAAAGGAATCCATTTGCATTCCGTGAAAGCTTCTTTCCCATTACCCTAAGATTAGATTGAGCAGATGAGGCAAACGTGTTACATAATGGGAAACCATCCGCACGTGCATCGGTGGGGGCAGTGCGTGTCAAGGTCTCTCTCCTTTTCGGCTCACCTTTGGGCAAAGAGGCCACTGTGCCACCGGCCACACTTACATCACGGCGATTCAATAAATATAAAGTTCACCTTTTCATGTTCCTGCACGTAATGGAAGATTACGAAGTTCACTCTTGCTCTTTTGGTTTTGGTATTATGTATTCTTCTTCATTGGGGCAACAGCCCCGTGGTGGGCCAAGGCCGTTTGCCTACTGGCCGATTCCGAAACATGAGTTGTGTTCTTTTTTTACAGGATAGAGTGGTCAGGCCTTATGTTATACGGTCATATTAGATCGGGGCCTGATGGCCGAGTGGCTAGAGCTCTGGAGCTTGATCCACGAGTTTCGGATTCAAGTCCCGGCGTTCCAGGGATGTTTGTAGTGGTTCGGAATGCATTTTAAGCCGTAGGTCTCGATCGCATATGACCGTAGAGCGTCACAGAGCCCAATAAAACTTCTCCCCCACGTCATTCTCAAACTTTAAAGGGGCAACTCAGCCCTAGGCACAGTGATGTGGTGTAGTAGCAGTAGTCATAATGGATCTGGAAAAAAAAAAAGTGGACTCCGAACTCCTACAAACATCCAGGGCACCCCCGGGACTCGAACCCAAAACCTGGGGCACAGAGTGAGATATATATTATATATATGATAGGAGCTAAATAAGAAAGGGGGATTCAATGTTCATGGGGCACACTTTGAAGGGTGATACAGATTATTGAATTCATTTTTTTTGTGTAGGAATATAGGGTCGGAAGTGGCGCGTTGAGCCACGAACACAAAATATCAAACATGTTTTCATGTCTCATATTTTGTAACAAGATCAATGTAACAAAAACAACATTGTAACATTATAACTTTGTGAATTTTGCAACAAAAACAGCATTGTAACATTATAATTTAGTGTATTTTGTAACAAAAACAACATTGTAACATTATAATAAATGCTCAACATTGCGCTCATCAATAACGATAGAGGCCTGATGGCCAAGTGGCTAGCACTCTGGCCTTTGGTACTATAGGCTTCTGGTTCGAATCCTTCGTGGATGTTTGTGAGTGGTTCGGAATCCGCGCTAAACTGTAGGTCCCGGTCCAAAGATTGCACAAAACGATTGTAGAGCGACACACCAAACCAGACTTTGGTAAAGAAAGTGGCTTTGTCCCATTGAGAGCCCATTTTCAAGTTCTGCAAGGGGATTGTCGAAGAGCTATGTCAATTATTCAAAATGATGCACAGCGGACAAAAAGTTTGCAGTAAGTCGAAAAACTGAATTTGGACATCGAGTTTTTTTTATTTTTATTTCATGAAATATTATGCACTTCTGCATCCCTTAAAGTTGTGAAGAGTTTTGGGGGAAAAATAATTTTTCCGTTGCACACCTTACTCCCCAATATCGATACATTTGAGAGGCCTCCCGTGCGTTCGTTAGAAGTAGTGTGGAAGTTAGCAATCAACGCAACTTTTAAAGATTTGATAGAAATAACTGACTAATTCCTTGGCACTACAGTCCGTGTTGGATCAGAGTATCGTCTGCGTATTGGCAGATTTCGAAACAGGAGAAGTTTTATTTTACGTGGTAGTGTTGTCAGCCCAATAGTAATATTAGACCGAGACCTAAGATTTGAAGTGAATTCCGAACCACTACAAACATCCATGCCACTGCCGGGACGCGAACGCGAAACCTGTGGTACAGAGCGCCAGAGCACTAATTACTCGGCCATCAGTTTACTTTTGATAGAAATATTTTTTTGTTTTGTTTTTTCATAAGTTCGAATCTTTTAAGGAGTTTTTACTTATTTTTTTTGTGAAGATTTTTCATATTATTTATTTTTATTTATTTAAAATGACTTTTTTAAAGTAGTGAGAAAAGTTAATTTCTCACATGAATTCCTCGTATATAGTTTTTATATTCGGGAATATTTTCTTAAAAAAAATCTCACCCAAAGAATTTTGTTTTGCTTGTGTATTAAAATATTTGGTTAACAAAATTTTAGAGTAAAATCTATATTTATATAGATTTTATTCCACAACTAAGTATTTTTTTACCTTTTTGAGATGTCGTCAGTTATATTGGTATCGATTTCTTATAGAATTTTACATGATTCGTTTATGTTCCTAAAACTCTTTGTTGCTTTTAGATTCCGATTCGAAAATTTATCACAGAGTAGGATAGATTTCTTTTACATAAAAAAAAAAAAAAAAAAAAAATTCGGGAATAAAAAAAAAATTGACGATAAAATATCTACCTATTGAAAAAATAAAGCCCACTGGCAGTGTTAGTTGCAATAACTGTTTTCTAAAACAAGTTGACTCAATGGCGATTGGGACAACATGTGTAATGCGCATCGCATCGATAGTTACGTTCTTCGGTGGGCCGTTAATGGTGTGCACGAGGTCCACTGATGTTCGGACCTCACTTTTCTGACTGGAATGGACTACATAGTCTTAGATATGGTTTGCTGCATGTAGTTATTATTTGAAATGATAATTTACCTGCTTATAGCTAATAAAAATTTCGAATTAAAATTCTTCTTAAAAGACAATAAAAACTGGAAACATTTCTTTAAAAATGTAAATCTTGTTTATAAAAAAAAAAAATTCTCCCCGTATACCACTTTACATAATAATTTTAGTGTCCTACTAAAACTGTCACCTAAATCGTGTTAAGCAATTTCCTTAAAGATAGATGAAGCAATGAAAGTTTATTAGGGGTTTTAAAAATGGGGATATAATGTATACTTCGTTCTAATCACGTGATCCTAATTGCTAAACATGGAAAATTTAGAACGGTGTCTTATTGCACTATACTTTTTAGGAATTCTTTCTCCGTACCATTGTTAAGGAAATTACAGTTTAGACCAATGCGCGTCTCAATTAAAATTCACGCTAAACAACAGAGCACCGCTCGTAAGAAAGGATCATTACACAACAAAGGCCAATCTTAAGTTAGGCAAAATAGTTATCTTTTGGGTTTAAAAGTTCACAATTTTTAATCAGCCTCAATTCCACAGAGAGCGTGTGATGTAAGTTTTCGTATCTTCTGACCACACCAACACGGAGACGTCCTTGTAGTGTGCGGCAGAAGCAGTCCTTTCATGACAGAGAGTTGCATAACGAATGCGCAATCCAATTCGTGATGAGCAAGGGGGATGTGGGTCATCGTGACCAAGACATCGTTTGGTGAATCTCGGACCAAGGCCGGAGAAGGTGTCCCCGTAGCCTCCGACCCCGAGCGGTCAAGACCCGATATTGACCCTCCCTCTCAAGGTCGGACCTCCATTTGGACTCATCCTGTAAACAAGACTCGGTGTTTCTTTTTGGAAAGCAACAGAGCTGTGGGAGGGAGAAGAAATGGAAAAGGAGGTTTTTCTTTCGACGGAGAATGCTGTTCGCGAAAGGACAGAGCATCTTTTCATTCGTGGACGTGCTGTTCACAAAAGCCCGCTGTTCCCCTTATTAACGAAATACTAATATTATAGGTTATATACGTAATATTAATACGTAAGTATTATATTATTAACGAAAACGTTATCATGTTCACGGTATCATGTTATTCATGTATACATTATCATTTTCACGGTATTATGCTTTTCATGTACACGTTATGTTCACAGTATCATGCTGTTCATGTAAACGTTCATGTAAATTTTATCTTGTTGCACATGTAAACGATATCATGATTAGTTATGCTGTTCATGTAAACGTTATCATGTTGTCCATGTAAACGATATCATGATTAGTTATAATGCTGTTCATGTAAACGTTATCATATTCAATATATTATGCTGCTTAGTGGATTGTCCATGGTATGGTGTTCCTACTGCTTGGTAAGATGAACATACTGGTATGTATGCCCATGTCATCATTGCTCAGATAGTATGTTCATATCATCATGCTATAGTGCTATTATATGCTGTTCATGTTCACCGTATCATGTTCATATAAATGTCATCATGCTCATGGTATCGTGTTCATATCAATGTCATCATGCTCATGGTATCGTGTTCATGTAATTGTTATTCTGTTCAAGGTATCATGCAGTTCATTAAATCATGCTATTCATGTAATGATGATGGGATCATAAGGTTTACGTTCTTCCATTCACAAAAAAGCAGAGCAGAGTATCGGAAGGCATTTGCTTTTCCTCATCATCTGACAGTAGGCCGTAAGCCGTAAACATAAAAGGAACGCGCCACCTACCACTATTAGGAAAATAAAATTAAATCAGAAAAATTTTATCTAAATTGTGAAGCACACTCTTAGGTTCTTGCAAACATTAAGCATTTTTGAGATTTCCCATTCTTTTGCTTGAATGGGGAGAGTCACATCATTTTCAGTTTTCCAGATGGTGGAGATAAATCGGAATAGGATTCGGGATATCTTCTATAAAGATACTTTCACATCCTGTGTAAAGAGTAAAAAATGTGGCAAACTAGCTGTGCCCCAAAAAATGTGAAGATAAATTGGATCGAGCCAAATCCGGTATGGAGGATAAGAAAAAGACATTTTCCTCCACGGGGTGTCTTTTCAGAACCGTTTTAGTTGCCTCGTATTTCTATTGTACCCGTATTTATATATATTCAAACTGCTTTAAATCGTATAATTTTTTTTTATTTTACTCTATTTTTTTCAAAATGTTTATTTTGTTTATTTTCTATTTTATACATCCATAGATTAAATTCAATATTAATTATTTTTTATAGAAATTGGTTTTGTAACGGCGGACATCTCTATTTTACGTCACAAGGTAAATTCTTCTATGTTGGATATTAGCTCCAACTTCTCAACCGCAATAAGTCCTTCCATATTGTAAAAAAATATTTTTTGAAAAATAGTTATTACAGAATTGCATCTTATTATGTGCTTAATATTACAGTACATGAAAGTATTCTTTCTGGGATTAACATAACGGAATTAACTCCTAAAAACGTACAAATTTTTGTAACATCGCATAAAAATGGCCGCTATTACAAAATAAGAATAAAAATAAAATAATATCGTTTGTGAACTATTATCATATATGTTAAGATTAATATTACGCAAAAAGAAATTTTTTTTAATGTTATAGAAACAGAATTATGTTTTTTAAAAAAATTGACCCATAGCATAATTTGTATTATTTCTATTTTGTTATCTAAATAATATTTTGTGTATTAATTATTTCCTATTTCAACTATGTATTGTCAAGAAGTGCGTCTAAAAAAACGTATTTCTTGTATATGAAAATGTATATTACGCTAAGAAAACACTGTAACAGTACAATAAATGACTGCCCCTAAGTGTTATTGCTAAGTTTTTAACACTTGAATTTATTGAATACTTGAATTCAATATTCAATATCCCGAGGGCCAAGTGGCTAGCGCTCTGGCTTTTGGTATACCAAGCTTCAGGTTCGTACCCTGGCTGTGGCATAAATGTTAGTTAGTGGTTCGGAATTCACGTTAAACTATAGGTCACGGTCCAGTTAGCCTAAAGTGTGCACAAAATGACAGTAGAGTGACAAACCAAACCTAGTATGGTTATGGGGGCCTGATGAATGAAAGACTAGCGCTGTAGCACCCCATGCCACACGTTTCGGGTTCGAGTCTCAGCAGGGCCATGGATGTTTGCAGTGGTTCGGAATTCACTTTAAAAGATAGGTCCCGGTCTATCATGGCTGTACCTATCCCGTAAAAATAAAATATCTCGGAATCTACCAGTAGGCATACGGTCGTGGCTCACCATGGGGTGTAGTGCCGGGGATTAGTTATTATGGTTATGTTGTAATAAAACAGAGTTATTAAAAAGTAAGGCTTTCTAAAAGGTTCAAGAAGTTTGGTTTAACAAAATGACCATAAGGTTTTTTTTTCATTCTTATTGCTGTTGAAACTTATAAGGAATTGAAGCACATCGCAAAATATGACCTGATATTCACACACGTAAATAGTAAACACATTAGTAGTAAAATTAAAAAAAAAAATCAAATAAATGCAAAATTAATAAACAATAAAAATGAGAGTAAAATAAAAAACGATTTCGAAAACATTAAAATAATAAGTGACACATTTACAAAAGGTCATAAAAGGTGAATTCTTGAATGACATACTGAACAAAATTTGATAACCGTTTGAATTTTCGAAATGTGAGCAAAAACACTTCTTAAAGTGAAATCTTTGAAGCATTGAGCAACTGTAAAATTATGCGATTAATATTCCTCATTATACATGAGCGCAGATTAAATCTGTTGAAGTCAAGAGTTAAAATGGCCATGTGCAGTCATAAACCGAGTCGTTCTGAAATCGGTGGAAAAAAACTGATGAACGTGAAGACGATAATTCGTTCTTCCCACGACTCCATAATTGGACTCGTATTGAGCAATCCGAACCGAGACCGAAATTGCACTGTTACGTATTCGAACTGCATTCACGTAATGACAGAAGAAACTAAAAGTGCACGAATCTTACGTAAGAGGCGTTCTTCTTTAGCGCATCGGTTAGGTAATGGTTGCATCACACTGGAGGCGCATTGTTAGGCGTCCCGGAGGCCAAGGTCGGGACCCTCACCGAGTGACCAAAGAAGACCAGCGCGGTGATTTACTCTCTCTGACCCGCGGGTTACTCCATCTGCAATCTCGTTTGGGAATCTTTGGCTGGGAAAGTGGAATTCGGCTCTCTTTTCATCTGTGGATTGCGAAACTCAGATAACTCCGTTTGTAAGCCAGAGCGATCCAAGGGTTTGAGAGGCATTGACACAATACCTTCTTTATGCCAGCACGTTAAATATGCAGATTGGAACTCCAAAAGTTTCATAAAGTAGTAATAAATAAGAGAGCACCCCCTCACTACTCGAAGAAACAGAAAATTAAACAATTAAGTAATTCTATTAAATTCTGCCATGCAATTGTGAAGGTAAGAATGAGTGGAAAACTGTAAATAAACAGATAAAAAAATTAAAGTAAATAACAATAATTGTTTGGGCCGATATATACAGATTACCATCAAATTCAGGAATGTAAGAACAAAACGCATAACAGCCATCTTAGAAAATAAGAACTATTCTTGGAAAATCTCATTTTCAATTTGAAGTAAAATGGTCTTTGTTTTAACTAGACGATCTTTGAAGAACAATTTTACATTATTTAATTATATAATTATTAGCTTGTAGTAGAAATTTAATTTTAATTTAAGCAATTTAAATAAGAGTTGTACAAAAAAGCACTTGAAAGAAATTAAAAAAAAAAAAAAGGAAAGTTTTCGGGGACGTGATTGAAATTGATCAAGGACAGGAGAATAAAAAACCCTCACGGAAATAATACCCATGAAATTATGGGTAAAAGAAAAAGATCACGAAATTAATTTTTAAAAAGTTACAGATTTCAGAGAAAATGTCTAAAATTGAAAGTGGTCATGGACACGAAAACCATACTTTTTATGGGTAACAATGAGCAATTTTATTTCCTGATGTACATTGAATACATTTAAATTGTATTTGCTTTTACCTTTTTTTCATTGATATTTTAAAACAATTGTACATAACTCAGTTATATAATTCTATAATTATTAACTCGTGAAAGAAATTAAAAAATAAACCAATATAAAACGTTGAAAGTGGTCAAGGAAACGAAAAAACTGATCAAGGAAATGAAAAATTCCGCTACCGAAAACAATATTCATAATTTTGTATATAAAAAATATTATGTATACGAAAGAAATTTAAAAAATGCTCACGAAAGAAATTTAAAAAAAAATAATTGATAAGAAATGTTAAAAGTGGTAAAGTAAAAACAAAACACCCTCTACAGGTCATTTTATGCACTCTCTGTGCTAATTAGATCGTGACCTCGGGATTCCAAACCGCTCACAAACATTCATGCCACCTCCAGGATTCGAACCACATGCCAAAGCGCCACTACCAAAGGGCAGGCTAACCAATTGGTCCTCAAGCCGCAACATGAAAGAGATGTTATTAAATATTATTATGAATTTTGATATTGACGTATTTACTATTATAGAGGTAAATTCGTCTCTTGATAATATTAAATTCTACACTTTTGGGGATTTTCTACTTATATTGTCCCCAAAAGCAGAAAAGTGACGTTCTGCCTTTTAATTGGTATGAAATTACACCAAATAGCCGAATTTAAAATTATGAGAGAGATGGGCTCCGGTGATCATAAAAGCGAAGATGCCTTTTAGGCATATGGAAATTTGGTAAGTATTTTAAAATTTACTCAATTTACTAACCTCCTGGGATACCCTGGTTTTTCATTTCTGGGGGTTTCAAAGGGCTCTATTTTTATCGGTAACTTTAGTGTCCATTCATCGAGATGAGGCTATAGTGACATATAGTAATTCTTGCAGCCGATGCAGTAGAAGACGTTCTTAACAACAAACTATTTTGAGCTAATCTTTAATAAAGATGATGTGCTTACTTATATTCATTCTAACGATGCTTAAACTAATCCAGATTTTCTCCTGGTTACTCCTGACCTGAAGGATAATTGTAAACGCCTGATACTTGAACATTGGAGTTCAAGACACCGTCAAGTTGTGGCGTAGTTCACCTTTCATTCCTCTTGGTATGATGGACCTGTATCTAAGACTTCCTGGAATTTTAGAGATGCTAGGTGGGAAGTCTTTAAGTCTCTCCTGGACAAGGAATTATTCCGTTAGTTTTCCGGATTTCAATCAAAATATCGAGATACTTTATAAGACCATCGGGCATATAATTATCTGTTATGCAAAGAAGGCAGTTCCAAGAAGCAAAATGGTGAGATACAAATGCTTCTGGTCGACCAATCTAATGGAACTAGAGTAAAGCCGTGATAGGTTCAGACGCCGTACTGAACTGAGCAGACGATTGCGGGATGTTTAGGCGTGGAGATGTCAGGCTGCTGTTATCAAGAATTGCAAAGAGACAGTAAGAGAACATTCAGCTTTTTAGGAAAGATCAATAACGGATACGCCAAAGGTCCTAAACGGCTTTTCCTTTTTAATAACAGATCTTTAGCCTCTGACCAAAAAGTTGTTAGTTCATTTGTGCAATAATTTGCGGACTCACAGAGAAAAGGGCCTTTCATAAAACGCCATACTAGGATAGTTATTCAGAAATTAAAATATAAAATGAACGCAGGGCTCCCAGAGAAAAAATGACATGACTATCTTCAATACCCCTATTATCTGAATAGAATTAGAGTTCACTTAAATGTCTCAAAGCAGGGGAGGATAGCATATTCTCCGCAGTTCCTCATGCAGTTAACCATTAATTTTTAGGCTCTTTAACAAAATTTGGTCTTCTGGATATCTTTCCTCCCACTTGTGTAAATCTACAGTCATCCCATTTATAAAAAAACATAAAGATCTAGGGACGGTCCAGAGATACAGGCCGATACCCCTGACAAGTAAATTTTATAAAATCTTTGAAAGAATTATTAGTATTAGACTAAACTAGTCCTTGAAGACTAGAGGTATTCTCGAGATGGAACAAGCCAAATTTTGAAGATTCAGATCCACCAATCATTATATTACCCTCTTTAGTCAGTCCATTAAGGACACACTTGGCAATACACGCATTTTTCCTGCTGTCTTCATAGATTTCAAATCAGCTTACGTTCTGTTATGGACAGAAAATCTCTTTCTGAAGCTCATTGACGGGTGTTCAGTCGAATAAATTAAATGGTTCCGTGGTTTTCTTAATAACAGTATATGTAGGGTCCGATATAACAACTACTATTCGAAGTTCAGATTCCTAAAGGTGGCCTGCCTCATGATGCAATTCTAGTTGCACTTCTGTTTAATATATATACTGACTATCTAGTTAGAAAACTGAAGGCTAGTGACGGAATTTTAAATGCTTGCTGTTTGTTGATGACCTAGTTGAATGGACCGAATCTCTTAAGTCTATTGTGGTTCATAGAACCCACATTATATAAAACAAAATTCATTTTGGAGAGCTGATCTGAGGAAAATATGACAGTTAATCTAGATACGACATTCAGAAGCAATCTTTTACTTTTTTCTCAACAACCCTTCCCCGGCCAAAAGATATTTTTATAAATACAGCATTATCCCATTAACAGAAAAATCTAAATATCTGGGTATAACCTTCGACAGAAAGCTCACTTAGAATTCACATATTGAGGACGTTACTAGTCGGGCTTCAAAGAGACTGTCACTATTGAAGTTCTGGAGGGATCAGAGAAATGGAGTTGTTTCAGATCCATCTTAAATCAAACTTATAACGCTTACGCTCTACCTGTTCTGATATATTGCTAATTAATTCTATTGAAAAATTTCCCAATCAGAACTTTGCGTCTTATTACTAGAGCAGTAAAATCCCCATAATTGATTACACTCTGCTGTGTAAAAATAACCGGCCTCTGAATCAAATTATTAAAGAACGTGCCCTGTTGTTATGGGAAAAAATAATTAGCATTCCCCATTGTATGCCCTTGTGGGACTCAAGAGGCCTTTTACAGAGGATTGCTGATTCGATTTTCTCACTTGGGCCTCAATTTTGAAACTCAATTTTTTAATGCCTAGTAACGTCATCGAATCAAAGATATTCTCTATTCACCTCGGCTGGGCCAAAAAGTGTGTTAAAAGCGGAGGACAATGATAAAGTTTTAAAATCAGTGGCATAGAAACTATAGATACTCTATACCAAATCTGACATTGACTTAGAGTTCATACCGATGGCTCTAAAACAAGTGATTTTGTTAACGTTGGAGCAGTTATTCATTGTGAACTGTTCTCATTTTACTGTCTTGTTGGTGCTCTCGTGTCCAGCTTTCGTTTGGCTCATATTCAACTACAGAGCCGATCGGAATATTTCTCTAAAGTAGTGGTTCTATCAATTCGAGAGCACATCTTCAGCTATAGACTTCTACGTTTCCTCTCGATCAAAGATATTTGATGAATGTGTTACTCTTTTGGCACGGTTGTCGGTTCAAAAATAAAACTGTTTTGCTTGCAGTGGATCCCTGATTCACTGCGGAATAGAAAGGGAACTGGAGGCCGTTAACTTCCTAACAAAAAAGGTTCTCTGTTTTTACAGCTAAATAACCTGGAGTTGACCAATCATTCCGTTAAGATAATAATTAAAATGACTCTTAGTCCCAGAGAAAATTCGCTGGTATTGCTACACGGCTTTCTCTAGTCACGATTGTCTCAACAAGCACCTTCACACAGAATTAAACTGCCTCCTCACCCTCTCTCTGTCTCCTATGTGTGATAACTGAGAAGAAATGGATATGGGAGTGGACACTGCCAGCTGTTCCTTTATGTAAGAGTATTCTAGCACTCACCAGACTTAAGTTGATGGATTTAACAGATGTCATTTGTTTCTATCTTGTTCTTTGTTTTTTTATTTTTATTTATTTATTTCTTCTTCTTCTTATTATTATTATTTTATTTTTTTGACATATATTGACCTGTTACCTTGCCATTGAAAAAAAAAAAAAAAAAAAGTAAATAAAATTAAATAAACTGTAGAAACAGCGTAGTTGTTCAGATATTTTACATAAAAAAGGCTTAAGGGTTAGCGGCACAATTGTTATTATTTGCGAATTGCCATGAGGTGAAGAGAGTAAAATTTAAAAAATTGAAAATCAACTTGACGAAAATAATATAAAAGTCCTTCTTAAAAGATTGCAATGGCATGCGATAGATGGCAGCACAATATCCACTTACAGATGTCAATCACTGAGGTATGTAAAGCCAATCTTTCTCATTTGCGTGCATCAGCGTTTTTTTTTCTTCTAATAATACACCAGCAATTTTTTTTTTTTTAAATATCGGCGGGTTTTTTGTCACCCTTAGGGGCTGACACGAGAGAGCCTTGCATTTCAAGACGACTTTTAGTAACTCTGCTTAGAGTGATTGAGAAAAATCCCAATCAGACTATTGAAGCGAGATTCTTTTCGTATATAGTATCATAATCACCATTAAATCACCTGAATCGTTCTAAAAGTGACTATTCTAACTGACGTCACCGGCTGATTTCAAACTCAACCTCTTCGAACAGCTGAATTTATACCACTATCAAGTGAATTCAATGATTCTAAATATAAAAAAAATTTGCTTTTTTGCTGGACTAAAAATATTGAACAAAATTTTAAATTTGCTTTAGAATTTAATGATGGCGTGAATATATTTTTATCCCTTTGAAAGTACGTAGGCAGTAATTCTTTTATCAAAAGAATGTTTAATTCGTCTTAAAACAATTGTTGTAATTTTGCTCAATAGATGGCTGCACGAAGCAAGAGTGATGTTCTCATTTCAAATCAAGGATGCTAAGACAACTTTGTTTGATCAATTTTTCTATCCACGTGCACCAGGAAACAATCAATAGCTAATTTCTTTTTAAAAAACTTTTATATTTAAAAATAAATAAACATCAAAAGTAAAATCACACTAAGTCAGTATATTAGTACAAAAGTAGAAATGAACAGTTATTTTTGAATCGACATCTTTTCTCATACATCTGTTTGGGGTCATGTTCATGTTGTGTTTGAGAAAAAAAGGTTGTAATTGATACCAAAAGTAATTGATCAGGATCATAGTTCATGTTCAGATTTAATCATCTTCAATGTTAGATATAGCTGTAAAAGCAAACAAGAACATATGGAAACTTTTTAAGTATCAGATTACTTTCGAAGCAATTTTATTTTAAATAGACAAATAATTGATATTTTTATTCGAAAATGTCTCAATCATTAATTTGAAAATAATTTAAACTGTTTTTTTTTTTTTGTGTTGTTATTTGAAAATATCTTGATAAGTAACAGTTACAACTTTCAAAACTGTATCATTGAGATCTTGAAATGTAATTTCAAATATTTCTCATTAAAAAACAAAATTAAGAAAAATGATTTTTGTATCTATCAAGAAAATTATTATTTTAAATGTTTTTTTTATAAAATTATGGGTATAGTTTTGTATCCTAAACAATTTTCAATTATTTTGTTTAATTTTTAAATTTAATACTTCATGAGATTTTAAAAAAATTTCTTGCATCTTTTTTATACATAATATTTTAAATTTCTTTTTGAATTTTTCATTTCATTGGTCAAATTTTTTTCTCCTTGACCAGTTTTAACATTTCTTAGCAGTTAATTTTTTTTTTTTAAAATTTTTTTCACGAACTTTTAAACATAATATTTATTATCCACAAAATTATGGATATTGTTTAGGGTAGCGGAATGTTTTTGTTTCCTAGATCACTTTTTCCCTTTTTCTCAATAATTTTTTTCATTTCACTCTATCACTTTCAATGCTTTACTTTTTAATTTCGTTCTACAAGAATTTTTATCCATAATATTTATTTGAATTTCTTACACGAGCTAATAATTAAATAATGTAACTTTTGTACGAAAAGATCGTCTGTTGAAAGCAAAACCCTTTTATGTCAAAGTGAAGATGAGATATTTTTTTTCAAGAAAAAGAAAATAGTTTGAATTGTATAGTTAGATTATTAGTATTTATGAAATATTAATGTAAGCTAATACTAACACTAATTTGTATAATCAGTATATAAATATAAATTTATCAATTCAATTCATTTACTATGTTGAATTTGA
>BPLQ01010422.1:0-23663 GCA_021605075.1 Caerostris darwini | reverse complement strand
ATTAAAAAACTCACGCCGATTTCGAGAAAAAGTAGCTCTAACTCCCTGACACTACAGCCCATGGTGAGAAAAAGTAGCTCTAACTCCCTGACACTACAGCCCATGGTGAGCCAAGGTCGTTTGCCTACCGGCAGATTTCAGTATATGAGATGGTTTCTTTTTACAGGGTAGGGTAAAATGAAATGCCTACGGCAATGAATTTACAGTCTTATTAGATCGGGACCTACGTGTCTAATATGACTATAGAGAGTAGGGCTGACAATCCTACCCAGTAAAACGAAAACATCTTCTGTCTCGAAATCCGCGAGTAGGTAGACGTTTTGTTCCACCATGAGGCTGTTGCGCCAATGAAGAAGAAGAAAAAATATTACCGTAAAATATTAGCAATTATCTGAAGTGAATTTTGCACATATTTTCACAACTTTAAAAATAAATAATAAAATAAAATAATGGCTGAATTTTAGAATGATACATTAATGTAATCCAAAAAAAAATATCTATAATACACATACATAGCCCGACTCGCTGTTCAATAAAAATATGTGCTATATGGTTCATATTCGAATATTCTGATTGTCTTCCGCTATATCCTTTGATTCCATTAACGAGGACACATGATAACATCATAGGTAGGTATCTCTCATGAGCAGTACAACTATTTATTTACAGGTTTCTTAGTTTTCTGTACATCAAGTATTCTGAAAGCAAATATCCTTAAAGGTTTTCTGGAAATCTTTGCCTTCCTTTCATTATCAGTTAGCAGGCTTATAAGGAATAGTATCAAAACACAAGAAGAAGTTGAACAAGAAGTTCATCGATAATTGTAAAAAAAGACCTATTTGAAATAGGAATTAAAAAAACACTTTAATGATATGACATAAAGAAATTCATAAATATGATCAATTACTATTTGAATAAAATTAATGTTATTTTTAAAATGACCAACAAATATGTTTGCAGTGTACCTCTATTTGTGGTAATATGATAATGAGACAATTAGGCAAAAAGGCCGGAAATGTGGATTTTGCGAAAGCCCTTCAATTTGCTATATTACTTGAGTATTATATAGTTAAAAGAATTATATTTAATAGAATATAAAAAATATGTAAAAAAAATGGTAAAAAGAAGTATAGGGATCCATTTAGAATTTGCGCTAACGATGGGCTATGAAAGGTATACTTAAATAGAGCACAATGATTATGCATGTTGAAGAATATCTTTACAATATATCATTTTATATGTATTAGAGACTTGATTCTGTTCAGCATTGCTTTCTCCCAAATGAATATTCTTGCAAACAAAGCTGCATGTTTACAGAGGAGTAAAGCCGCAAATTTCATAGATCGTAGACAAAAGATTTAAGTAAAATTTCGTCCGATGTAAATCCCATCTAACTAAGTTCATATTTCCCATTATTTAAACGGATGGCATTCTGAAATCTTCCTTCAAGAAACGGAATGCACGGAATACATATATATATATATATATATACAACATTCATTATATATACATTATTAGAAATGTTTGAATTATTGAATTCTATATCTCTAAAATATAAAAACAGTAAAATTTCCAAAATAAATTAATAAAATAATAATAATAATAATAATATACTTTTGAATAGCATAAACATTTAATGTTTTGATTTAAAAGAAAGCAAGGACACTTTACCATATACATTCACTAAAAAATGCTAAAATCTATAAAAGAAAGCCTAACACGTAATGCTTTTCCTATTTTGTACATTATATATATATATATATATATATATATATACTGTACAAAATAGGAGAACACACACACACTATATATATATATATATATATATATATATGTGTGTGTGTGTGTGTGTGTGATTATCAAAGTAATAGAGAAACCCTATAGATATAAGGAAAGTATCCGTTACTAATATAGCATAGGACACGGCATAGCCTTTGGCATGCGATACAGCTTGGATTTGTCTTTGAATCGTATTATACAACCGCTGAATAGTGTTTAGAGGAATATTGAACACTTACTCATGGAGATATTGCGAAAGTTATGGAAGAGAAGCCGGTGGAACAAATTGGTTCGGGATTGATCGCTCTAAAAAGACAATAACGGTTCGATGATATTGAGGTCGGAGGAATGTGTCGACCAGGTAAACGTCTCGCTTTATCCTCATGCGCATGGAACTATGATTGGACAGGTCCATCTGCATGAATAGGAGATTTATCATAGTGGACAATTCCATGTCCTGCAGAAAAAAAATTTGGAGCATAGGATTACTCTGGTCATCTAAAACGTGTTTATACTTCTCCCCAGTGATCATTCCTTTCTGGATTACGATTGTGCTAGCAGAAAAGCACGACATGGCTGTCCATATCATGACAGATCTACTTCCATTCTTGATAGTTGGAAGGAGATAATCATGATCACACGTTTGTGCAGTTGTCCTCCATAAGTCTATTTTGCTGTTGGGAAAAGTGTGAAAGATGATTCGTCTGACCCTATAACAGTTTTTCAATTATCAATCGACCAGGTTTTGTGATTATAGTCCTACTGTAGACGACATTTGGCATTAACAGATTTGATAAGGGGTTTGGGAATTGCTGCTCTGCCTTAAATGTCCTGTTTATGAAGGTGCCTCTTAATTGTAGTTAGTCTCTCTGTAGTCACTTTGGCTACAGTTGTTTTCTTTTTCTGCATTACAATCCTCTTCAGTACATGTCGGTCTATTTCACTCAGTTTCTCTTTCCGTCCATCCGTCCACTATTTTGGTTTGCCGAATTTGTCTGGTCATGCTGTGTGAACACTGTCATGACTTCAGACACCATACTTCAAGAAAGTCCTAAAAAACTGGGATGTTTCAGTCACGGTTGCTCCAGCTAGTTGAGTTGCAATGATTTGGCCTCTTTGAAAGTCTATGATGTCTGACATTTTATACTTTTGATAAAATACCGTTCAACTTCACTAAAGTTACCTCAAACTACCATGATATATACATTTTTATTAAAAATAAACTGGAAGCTAAAATTACATTTTGTTGCGTACGAAGTGCATATTTAAATACCATTTTTATTGGCAGGTGTTTCCATTATTTTGATAACTACCTGTATAACTATGCCAATCATTATAACTAGAAAATTAATTCCAAATCATGGTTTAAATTATTCACTTGTTACTTCATTATTCTATAAATATACTAAGAAGAACAACAGAAAATAAAAGCTTAAAGGAACAGTCACAATTGATATGAAACGTGACAGACAATTTACTTCAAACAATTTGTGATAAAACGAGAAAATCTTCCTAAAGGAAAAAAATTATTTTTCCATTTCCGGATTAAAGCTTGGCGCACTCTTCTGAAAAAATAGGAAACAATAATAATAATGAAAAAATATATGAAAAATTCACAGAAAGTTGTTGAACAAAATATGGCCAAAAAAAATATTCCTTTATCAGTATCTCTCCTCCTAAATCTTGTTGTCTTTAACAATCGGCGGAATAACATAATAACTGGAAACCTGATGACCTAGGCCATCCAAAAAACAGCAAAAAAAGAAACAAGCGAAAACTGATTCCATTTATTTTTACAACGCAGACGATACGTGATCAGATAAGACAAAGAGTTTAGTTTGGGGTCGTGGCAACATGGAAGACATTTGGAACTTTTTTGAGGGGGTCTAGCAGGTATTATAACGCCAAGAGCAGGGAAAGGAAATCATATTTCTTGGATAAATAATGAAACAATGTCATCATCATTATCTCTAAGGGTTTTGTTGTTTTTGTGCTGCCTTTGATTGCAAAAGTGGGAGTTTCCTACTTTTGATGAGTTGGCGGCGGAGATGTTTTCATTGGGTGGAATCACGTCACAAATCACTTTCTTAATCATTGGTTCCGAAGGCTTGGACCGGTGATTTGGACGAAGATTTATTGCCGTCTAAGAACTGTGACTCGTCGACAAGGCTCGCCTCTGATTTGTTTGCTCCACGTGTCAATGGGAATCCTCGGTTTTAATGAATTAGTAAGCAATCCAAAGTTAAATTGGGTATAATCGAACTTAAGTAATTACTCGAATTGTTCTACGAAAGTTAAGGCGATTTGGGTACTTTTATAGAATGGAAAGAAATTTTTTTTGTTTAAGTAATGATCATTAAGATTGATTCAATTTTATTCTTCGAATTGAACGAAATAATTTAAGGATAAGAAATTTCAATTGAAAATAACGTATAAAGATTATTTGATACTGACTGAGTTTACTCATTTTATGGTCATTTAATAAACAAGTTTTGCTTTGCAGAATTTAGCAACAAAATAAGACATGTTCTTATTAATCCAAAATTTATACATTCTTTCATAATAAATGGATAATTATTATCACGGATGTCAGCTTTAAGGGATAATTTTGAGAAGTATGACAAATAATCTTTGCGGTAGTTTACCGTTATTTTGTAAACCAATACTAAATCTTTCCAATAAAACTCTATATTACTTTAAATAAAGATAGCATAGGCTAACAACCCTTTTAACAACGAAGAAATATTTAAAAAAACGCTATGTTTATTTGAGAACATTATTAATTCTTGTTTTATTGAGAACATTAGAAATTATTATAGTAATTTATTTATTTATTTATCGCAATAAAATATTTATTTTACTGTGCACAAGAGTTATTTTTCGAGGGGGCGATGCCACACGTTCCGGGTTCGAGCTCTATCTGAACCTTGGACGTTTGCAATGGTTCGGTCTCTTTAAGAACCCTACGGTTCAAAGTGGATTCCGAACCGCTACAAACATCCATGACACCAGTGGGATTCGAGCACGAAATCTGGGTCATCGAACTCTCAGAGAAAATAATCCAATAAATGTAAATACTTTTTACACAAGAATCTTTAAGATGTTATATTCTAAAAAAAAAATCCAGTATACAAATATTAACATTTAAAATGAAACATTAAAAAATAAAAAAAATAGCAGTTATGGTTGTGATCCTTATAAAAAAAATCTAATCCTTATAAAAATTCTGTAAATAAGGATGACAGGACTTAAGAAACGTTTGTTACTTTTAACCATTTAAACAATTTTAAATGTTAGCAAAAAAGAAATGCTCGCCATTTCTTTTCAAATAGTATTTTTAAATGATTCCAAAGGGGAGATATGGATGATCGAGATGGTACAAAAACGAGTTAACGCTGGAATTTAGTGACTTGAAGAGCTACGGCTCTTTAATAATCATAATGCTGTTTACCCATCATAAATATGTTTTCCTTTCATAAGAGGCATTTTATAGCATCTTTTCAATCTATAACATTGACAGTGCAAGGCACTTCGCGGAAGAAGGGGAAGTTATTTGAAATAAACATTCACAATAAAGGGCAATGAATGAAATGTTGAAGCTCATAAATCAGTGAGGAGCGCTATCTAAGAGGGCCTTAGAGAACTATTTCTTGCCACGATACATCAATAAATAAAAGGAAGCATCTTCTGAGATAGCCACTGCTACTTCAGTTGAATATTTGAGAATTCAGGGTAGGAGTAGCAATGGGTATTTCAAATGATGTATAATTTTAAAATTCTTATAGTTGTTGATTTTATATTTGACTAGATAATATATAAATGTGATTTAATATAATTTTATATTAAATAATAATTTAATAATAATAATTTTATATTATATAATAATTTTAATTTTAAATCAAATTGCCTTAGCAAAACTTAGAATCTTATGAATTTAAAATTAATTTATTTTGCTTCAAACAAGTTAATCTATTTCAAGTTCGTTTTTAATGCAGCTGGAAGTACAGAGACAGTTAAAGATTTAATAAAACAAATTAAGTTTATTATTATGTAGTGTATATTTCTTGTAAAATAGCTTGCGATAAATGATATTGCAACAATTGCAACCTTGCAATAATTGATCATAAATAGAAAACCCTCATAAAAATTAGAAATAAAATATTGATTTAAAAATGATATAAAATAAATACATGGCAAATTATTTTTTTTTAAAGTGCGCATAACGAAACAATTAACCAAACGTAAAATTATGTACAAGGAATTTTTCCTTTATTATTTCCGATATTTACAGAATAGCGGAGATACGCTTCTACGCATTTATTTAAAGCAGTGGCTGCTACAGACGCTAGTAGCATATTCCTACCTGATTCTACTATATGGTAAATACGCACATTTTCACTGATCAAAAATCAGACACCATCCTTAATTTAAAGTAGAAGAAAACTTCCAAATAAGAGGTAAGGATAATTTTCATTGTTCTAGATACTAATAAATAAATAAACAATAGCCTTACATATAATATAAAAACCAAATAATTAACTATATATTAATCATATACGTTTATAATTTCAAAGATAAAATATCTGGATTTATAAAAGTTTCAGAAAATACATCGTATCAAATTTCTAGAAAGGTTAGCGTATGTTGTTAAAAAGAAATTAATCTCGGGGGAAAGTATCTTTTAAAACTCGTGCAGTAGAAAGAAACTTTTTATTTTATTTATTTATTTTTTTAAAGCTGAACAAGACTTGTTTTGCTTGTCCCGCTATCACTTTCAGAGAGCTCTCATTTGCTATGGAACATACAGAGTGGAAAAAAAGCGTCATGGAGCACGTTAAGTTCTGCACAATTTAAAAATTTAAGCCATAAGAGTACGTGTGAAGTAAGTTGAGCGTGTAGCAGTAGTATGTTTAGCGTTGTCCTTGGAAAACCCAGGGGAACAGTTATCCATTTATTCAAAGTGTCGTAATGTGATAAGAAAGTAAACCACCTTGGTAACCCATAAAATTTGTAAAAAAATGTATCATCACTATTCCACGCAATAGTGTTTGCAATCTGAAAATGAATTTTAAAAACTTTACTGGCTGATTTTTCTTTTCTTTCTTTTTTCTTAATTTCTTTTTTTTTTAATTTTGCAGTTCGGTAACTAGGGATTAATTATCTTATGAACGTTGAATATATTTCCATTTTATCATTATTTACTTAATACTTGTAAAACGAAGGAAAGGAAATGCAAATGAAATAGCATTCAAAAGTTGTTTTTTCGTTATCAATTGATAATGTCGATTAAATGTGCTTAATAAAATAAAGTTTTGCATTTGCATTTTTAATTCATTCAAACGGTTTTAATTTCGGTATTTTAATACAGTTTAACAGAAAAATATATTTGTTTGAATATCCATTGAGGTATGAAAATAAATTATGTATTTTTTCCAATTTTCGTAATATTTTTCAAACTTATCGTCTAAACACAATTTAACATTGTTAAAAAATGGAATACGAATTAATAATAACTGACTTTTTTTCAGCATTTTTAATAAAATTATATATTATTTATTTTGTGATATACCAAAGAAACATATTAATTAAAGTATTTTTTTAAATTTGGTCTAAGTTACAAAACTGCAGAAACTTCTGTGAATTTTATATTTCACCTATGGTATTAAATTTTATACATCTTATTTTATCTATTATAGTAGTAAATCTTATATACTATAGTAGTAAATTTTTATCTATCCTCATTTTAGAATTATTCACTATAGTAGTATCACTGTAGAAGCATAGCATAACTATCTTCACTATAATAGTTAATATTTCTATTATTCACTTATGGTAGTAAATCTTATATTCTTATACAGTAAATCTTATATTTCACTTTCGTATGTCAGAAATATTCTTTTATATGCTAACGGACGGTTGTGAAAATAAGAACATAAAAGAGAACTTCTAGTAATAACTGTTTCATATTCACGTGTTTTATAAAGAAAAACCTAAAAACACGATATTTTTACATCATCTGTCAGAAATTACTCAGCGTGTTTTCCGCTTCTACACTTTTTTTAAATCAGTGCCTGTAACAGAAACCTGTAACCTATTTCAACATTTTCCTACAACATGGCAGCTACGTACATTTATATTGGAACAAAAATCAGACATCCTCCTTAATTTAAAGTAAAAGAAAATTTCCGATACCAGTAAGGATAATTTTCATTGTCATACATACTAAGGTGGCCTGAAGGACAATTGGCTAAAGCTCTGGACTTTAGTACCACATGCTTAACTTTCGAATCCTGGCGGAGGTATGGAATGCTTTTGTGAAAGTGGTTCGAAATCAACTTAAAACTATAGGTCCCGGTCTGTTTAGCCCTCATGTGCAAAAAATGAAAACAGAGGGACAAACCAAAACCTACATACTAAGATATAAATAAACTGTATTCTTACATATACTATAAAAACCAAATAATTAACTATATATTATATATTATACGTTTATAATTTCAAAGATAAATATCTGGATTTATAAAAGTTTCAGAATATACATCGTATCAAATTTCTGGAAAAGTTACTGTACATTGTTAAAAAGAAATTAATCTCTGGGGAAAGTATCTTCTAAAACTCGTGTAGTAGAAAGCAACTTGTTTTTATTTTATTTTATCTATTTATTTTTTAAAAGCTGAACAAGACTTGTTTTACTTGTCCCGCTATCACTTTCAGAGAGCTTTACTTTGTTGTGGAATATACAGAGTTGAAAAAAAAGCGCCGCGGAGCACGTTAAGTTCTGCACAATTTAAAAATTTAAGCCATAAGAGTACGTGTGCAGTAAGTTGAGCGTGTAGCAGCAGTATTTTTACCGCTGGCTTGGAAAACCCAGGGGAATAGTTACCCATTTATTCAAAGTGTCGTAATGTGATAAGAAAGTAAACCACCTTGGTAACCCATAAAATTTGTAAAAAATTTACCATCATCACTGTTCTGTGAAATAATGTTTACGATATAAAAATGAATTTCAGAAACTTTGTTTGCTGATTTCTTTTTCTTTTCCTTAATTTTTTTTTTTTTTTACATTTTGCACTTTTGTAATTGGGGATTAATTATGTTATGAATTTTAAATATATCACCATTTATTTTTTATCATTATTTATTTAAAACTAAAATAAAATGGAAATGAGTAATTTTCAAAATATATTTTTAATTTACCAATGAATAATGTAGATTAAATATCAATAAAAAGAAAGCTTTAGATTTGCATTTTGAATCTCAAACATTCTCGGTATTTTAATGCAGTTTAACAACATATACAATACATATGTTTGTATACCAATGAGAGCAGAAACAATACATATGTTTGTATATCAATGAGTTTTGAAAAAAAAATTAATAAAGTATTTTTCCAATTTTTATAAAAAAAAAATAGTTTGGAAAGAAATTTCGACTAAAAGAAAGAAAGAATAATGTAATAAATATTTTAATATAATTTTATAGAAATTTTAAATATTTAAATATTAATATTATAAGAAATTTCGAGACTTTTGTTGTTTAGTTTCTCAGCTAAAAACAATTTTACAATGTTAAAAAATGCAATACGAATTAATAATAAATGATTTTTTATTATTACGAACAAATTTTTCAGCATTTTTAATATGAGAAACGAATATAAACATATAAAAAATAAATATATAAATAGATAAAATTAAAAAATATAAATATATAATAAACAACTTATTTTGTATTTGTTAAATTCGTAAATCATTAAAAAATATAAGTATATTTTATAAATATATTTGAAAAGAAAATTAATTAATATAATTCAACAATGAATTTATTATTAAACAAAATTATAGAAATAATCTTATTTATATGAAATATTTTCATTATTATAATTCTTCATGAATGATTACAATTTAACCTTGAAATTAATTGTACCGAGTACATCCTCTCAACAGTTAAATCGGAACTCTAAACATGCCCCATCTATCTAAACCCATATTAGGTTTTGCCTATACCCTTCTGCGACGTTCTGCAATATTGCTATGCATCATTATGCTTCTGTCATGTATCGTGTTGTTTTAAAAAAGTTTTTAATTTTTTATAGGCGATACAAGAGACCAGTGCAAAATTAAACCAATAAATCATAAAAAAAATAATAATAAATAAATAAATAATCTTTGTATCTCTCCCAATTTGTTTTTATTTTTATTATTATTTATTTTTTCATCTTTCAAAAAACGACTTTACAAAAATTTTCACATCAATCTCTGTCAAATTCTAACGAATGTCAATCCAGCTAAATGACGCCTGTGAGACTCATTCGTCTTTCACATGAAAATACTTCGAACTGAAGAGTTTGAAATATTTCCAGCCTCTAGTGTTGTTCATTAGGGATTGCCCACTTGTTCAAACATTATTAACTATAGCATCCATCTAGATGTTAAAAAAAAGGAATGGAACTCTAAAAATACCATATTTATTGAGCAATATTTTATAATCATTTATATAACATTCTTATATATTAATTGTGCGTTCCAATATATTTTTCAAGAATAACTTACTGAAAAATATGCAAAAAAAAAAAACGAAAGTTTCTTTTTTTACTATAAAATAAATGATGATATTTGTAAACCCAAAACTTAGAAATAGCTAGTCTCAACATTAACAATATTTATTTCCTTGTGAAATTACTTACGCAATAAACTTTTTCAAACTTGCAAGTAAAATCAGGATGTTAATTTTAAGACAACAACCATAGATAATTTTTAAGATAATTTTTATAACTATTACCTAATCTTCGTATTTTCTGTAGAATATAACAAATATTTTGGATTATGTACAGAAAATATAAACATTATATTTTTAAGAAATTTAAAATATATTTATAATAATAAAATTAGTCTATTAACATTACAATTCAATATAATTAAAAACGTATGTCGATTACGAGAAAAATTGCTCTCGTGCAGAGAATGTATAAATTCTGGATTATAAGAACCTGTTTTATTTGGTTTCATAAATTCTCCAAGGCAAAATTAATTTTTTAAATGAACAGAAAATGAGTAAACTCAATGAGTTTCAAATAATCTTTCTACGTTATTTTCATTTGGCGTGATTTATACTGAAATTATTTCATTCAAATCGAAGGATAAAATCGAATCAATCTTAATGATCATTACTTACACAAAAAAAGATTTCTTTTTCCATTCTATAAAAGTACCAAAATCGGCTTAACTTTCTTAGAACAATCTAAGTAATTACTTAACTTCGATTACACCCAATTCAACTTTGGATTGCTTACTAATTCATTAAAACCGAGGATTCCCATTGACACGTGGAGCAAACGAATCAGAGGCGAGCCTTGTCGACGAGTCACTGTTCTTAGACAGCAATAAATCTTCGTCCAAATCACCGGTTCAAGCTCTCGGAACCAATGATTAAGAAAGTGATTTGTGACGTGATTCCACCCAATGAAAACATCTCTCGCCGCCAACTCATCAAAAGTAGGAAACTCCCACTTTTGCAATTAAAGGCAGCACAAAAACAACACAAACTCTTAGAGATAATGATGATGACATTGTTTCATTATTTATCCAAGAAATATGATTTCCTTTTCACTGTGCTTGGCGTTATAATACCTGCTAGACCCCCTTAAAAAAGTTTCAAATGTCTTCCACGTTGCCACGACCCCAAACTAAACTCTTTGTCTTATCCGATCACGTATCGTCTGCGTTGTAAAAATAAATGGAATCAGTTTTCGCTTGTTTCTTTTTTCGCTGTTTTTTGGATGGCCTAGGTCATCAGGTTTCCAGTTATTATGTTATTCCGCCGATTGTTAAAGACAACAAGATGTACAAGGAGATACTGATAAAGGAATATTTTTTTTTACCATTTTTTGTTTTGGTTCAACAACTTTCTGTGAAGTTTTCATATATTTTTTCCTTATTATTTTTGTTTTTTCCTATTTCTCCAGAAGTGTGTGCCAAGCTTTAATCCGGAAATGGGAAAATCATTTTTTCTTTCAGGAAGATTTTGTCGTTTTATCATAAATTGTTTGAAGTAAATTGTCTGTCATGTTTTATATCAATTGTGACTGTTACATTAACCTTTTATTTTGCATTTTACTTCATAATTTATTTATAAGAAAATAAAGTAACAAGTGAATAACTTATACCCTAATTTGGAATTAATTTTCTAATTCTAATGATTGGTATAAAGAAACATAAAATATTTACGTGTATTATGTTTTCATAAAAACATCTAGTAAAAAAAACACTAGTATTATAATGGTCCTACAATCTATATATATATATATATATACCCTCATCCGAGAAGAAGTACAGCGTAACTAGCACTGCCACTGAGAAATGTTTAGTACACCTCAGTTACGCGTTTCTGTTGAGAAACGTTTAGTGTTTAGTCTTTCATCCCGGCAGGAAATATATTCAACGCAACCCAGCGTAATAGTGGGCCTACAGACTCACATAAGTATAATTATTTTTTGAATCCAGTGTGGGAGTATCTTTATTTCCGGCTTAGAAGTGGAATTCTTCCACGAATCTATAAGTATATGTCTTTAAATGTGTGAAATATTGTCTATCTCTAATTATTGAGGTGTGGTGTTTGCGCGTTGTGTAAATAAAGATGGGAATTCTCAAAACTATGTCTCAAGTCTCAACCCAATTACACCAAGTTACAATACAGTTGCACAACCTACAACACTACAATATAATTATATATATATACTGCAAAAAATAGTAAAAGCATTAAGCAATAGGTTTTTTTTTTATTTTTATTTTTTTTTATGGATTTTATTTTTTTTAAGTTAACATGTAAGTTCTTTTTAAATCACAATAATATACGATTAGCTACTCAAATCTATATTAATTTTTTTTTTCGAAATTAACCTATTCTATTTTCATATGTTAAAGATATGGAATAAATATAATTCCATCATTCCTATCAATATATATATTATTTTAAATATTCCGATGCAATGCATTCCGTTTCTTGAAGGAAGATTTCGGAATGCCATCTGTTTAAATAATGGGAAATATGAACTTAGTTAGATGGGATTTACATAGGAGGAAATTTGACTTAAATCTTTTGTCCTCAATCTTAGAAATCTGTGGCTTTACTCCTCGGTAAACATGCAGCTTTGTTTGCAAGAATATTCATTTGGGAGAAAGCAATGCTGAACAGAATCAAGTCTCGAATACATATACAATGATATATTGTAAAGATATTCTTCAACGTGCATAGACGCTATACTCTATTCAAGTATTGCAAATTCTAAATGGATCCTTAATCCCTTTTTATCATTTTTTTCTACATATTTTAAAACTAAATCTATTCTATTACATATAATTCTTTTAACTATATAAAACTCAAGTAGTGGAGCAAATTGAAGACCTTTAACAAATTGAACCTTTCCGGCCTATTAGTCATTATCATGCATTTTACAAATAGTGGTTTACTGCAAAAATAGTTGTTGGTCATTTTAAAAATAACATTAATTTTAATCAAAGATTAATTGGTCATATTTATGCATTTTGTGTAAAAAATCAACTTTTTATCGTATCCAATTTTAAATAGGCTTTTTTTTCTTTTTACAATTATCGATGAACTTCTTGCTCCACTAAAGAAGTTTTGATACTGTGGCTAATGAGCCAGTTGACTGATAACGAAGGAAATACAAAGATCTTTAGGGATATTTCTTTAAAAATACTTGAACCCGTAAATTAGCAGTTGTATTGTTCATGAGAGACACCTATTTATATTGTTATCATGTGTCCTCATTAATAAAATCAAAGGATATAGCGGATGACAATCAGGATATTCGAATATGAACCACCCTACAAACGTTTTTAAAGAACACGACTATGGCGATATATATAAATTATGAATTAATTTTTGAATATTATTTGCTTAACTGTGTTATTTGCTTTATTAAGCAAAATTCATCTTACACTTTTACCGGTATTTTACGATATTTATTTCACAAATAAATTATCTTTAAATTTAGATTCAATGCAGATTGAAATTTTAAATTCATTCCACTCTAAGCGGCCTGTTGGCGCTCTGGCTTTTGTTGCATCAGGTTCACAACATAGCGAAAGAATCATGGCAGCGATGTTTGTGAGGGGTTTGGAATTCACATTAAACTATAGGTCCCGGTCTAATTAGCCTAAAGTGTGCAAAAAATGACCGTAGAGTGTCAATTCAATCCAATTGACCAATAGTAACACACACCAATCTCCTCTTAATGAGGAAGAAAGTTTGATTTCGGTTGATAGATTGTCATGACTTAAAAAATATGCAGTGATTAAAAAGTAGACAGACTTAAGATTCTACATTCTTACACAGTTTTTGTTAGGACATTTTAAAGATTCTTATAAAAAGTTTCGTAAGAGCTTTCCGGGGTTATCCTATAAACTATGCGATTCATACAGAGATTCTTGAAATTCTTGAGGTATTCCGCAGAATCTCTCCAAAAAATTCTATCCGTCATGGGCACTACTATTTTGGAAAATAAAAGTAACTTTTCAAAAAAATGATGTTATTCATCGTAAAGTATGTAAGACGTTTAATTGATTCAAGAGACAATGTGAAGTAGCTTAAGTTGGTTGGATCAAAATAAATTAATTTTAAATTCAAAGGGTACTAAGTTTTATTAAGATAATTTGTATCAAGATCAATTTTCAAGATATTAATTCATTATCATTTGTATTTTTTAAGATATTTTGTATTAACTATTTTTAAATTAAAAATAGTTTTTACAACATTCAAACTATTAAATCGCATTTATATGTTATCTAGTCAAATATAAAATCAGCAAACTATAAGAATCTTAAAATCATTTGAAATACCCATTGCTACTTCTACCATGAATTCCCAAATATTCAACGGATGTAGCAATGGCTATCCCTGAAGATGCTTCCTTTTATTTATTGATGTATCGTGGCAAGAAATAGTTCTCTAAGGTCCTCTTAGATAGCGCTCCTTACTGATTTACGACCTTCAACATTTCATTCATTGCCCTTTATTGTGAATGTTTATTTCAAATAACTTCCGCTTCTTTGGAGAAGTGCCTTGCTCTGTCTATGCTATGAATTGAAAATACACTATAAAATGACTCTTATGAAAGGGAAACATATTTATGATGGGTAAACAGCATTAAGATTATTAAAGAGCTTTAGCTCTCCGAGTCACTAAATTCCAGCGTTAACTCGTTTTTGTACCATCTCGATCATCCGTATCTCCCCTTTGGAATCATTTAAAAATACTATTTGAAAAGAACTGGGGAGCATTTCTTTTTTGCTACCATTGGAAATTCTTTAAATGGTTAAAAGTAACCAACGATTCATAAGTCCTGTCATCATTTTTACAGATTTCAAATACTGGTTTTCAGTTTGCTAGTTTTTTACAAGCATGCAATCATAACTGCTATTTTTATTTCTTAATGTAAGTATTCTTATTTATTACTTTAATTTCTTAATGTAAGTATTCTTCTCTTCTATTTTTATTCTTAATGTCCTGTTCTTAATGAAGTTTCTTTTTAGAAAGTAATTTACTAAAGATTCTTTTCTAAAAATCATTTCCATTTATTAGATTATGTTGTTCTAATTCAGCTGGCAATACAGAGGCAGTTAATCTTTATGCCATAAGCAAGGCTGCGCCGCTGTTACTCATTTAGCACTGCCCAGGGGGCACGTCCAGCTTGAAGATACGCTACGGAGGGGGGTAAAACTATCCCCACTACACTCAATGATCGTGTTAGAAAGGGACCTACGGTTTAAAGTGGATTCCGAACTACTACAAACATCCATGGCACCTCTGGGACTCGAACCATTCTGTCACTGGTACCAAGCGCGAGAATGCTAGCATCTCGGCCAAAATGATTATTTAGGCCTTATTAGATTATTTTCTCTGAGATTTTAATGGCATAGTACAATAAATACCTATTAGTCGAGTAACTAGCGCTCTGGTGTTCGAGGAAACAGGTATCGGGTTTGAGTCCCGGCGGTGCCATGGATGTTTGTAGGATTTCAGAATCCACTTTGAATCGTAGGTCCTTGTCTGATATGACTGTAGAGCGTTGGATTGACGACCCTACCCTTTAAAAAGAAATCATTCCCTGTCTCGAAATCTGGAAGTAGACAGGCAGCCTTGGCCCACCATGGGGCTGTTGTGTCATTGATGATAATGAGTACTGTATAGGGCATCATCTTTCAATACTACTATGATTTCATTTGTAGAGAAATCTCCATGAAAATTAGTTGAATCAAATTAAACTTTTGGAATGTACATTATTAATCATTAGAGAAATAAAATGGATGGTAAACAAATTTACCTGCAGTTTTGTTATTAATGTGAAAGCTGAGACTATCTCGTAAATGGTGGTTTGGGTTTCCGAACTAGGGAACTCTTGTTCAAAGCATGACAAGCGAAGTTTTACCGCCTAGTTAATCCATGCCTATAAATTCGATATAAATCTGTAGGGAAAAAAATAATTACATTTGCCATAAGAAGAAGTTGACATGTTGCTCTACGGTCATTTTTTTTGCCCACTTAAGGCTAATTAGACCGGGACCTACCGTTTAACATGGATACCGGACCACTCACAAACACCCATGTCCCCATCTGGATTTGAATCATTAGCCTGTAGTACCAATTGCCAGTGCTCTAACCAATTGGCCATGAGACCGCCCCCAAGGAGAGGAGTAGGAGGGTTCAAACCTTTCAGACATAATTTTGAGTAGGTTATACAAATATAAGGATTCTGTGTAGTAGTTCTTTCACGCTGTAATGTAAACCGATAACACTAAAACTGTTATATTGCTGCCATCTAGAAGTCCACAAGTCAAAGTGCCCGATATATGAAAACATCTTCAATATAGATATATTCTATGTATGTTTTAAATGTCACTCAGTAAGAGATTATTTCTTTAATGAAAAATATAACTTTAATATAAGACGCTTATAATAGCAAAATTACAAATAGTAAAAAGGAACTAAAGTATGTAATAAACATAAAACATATCTATGTATAGGAAAAGTTATGCTACTCATAATATGCTGTTTTTATTGATATATTGTAACCGCGGTTCCTCCTACGCACTGCAAGAAGGCCAATTATAGCATTCAGATGAAGTGGTCAGAAGGCATCGAGACTTACACCTGAAAGGAATTACAGCGCAATCCGAAGGTCTGCTGAGAAACGTTTAGCATAAAGTTGGCCTACAGACTCTCACCCAGAGAGAAAGAATATTTGGCGCAACCAGCACATACCTAAGTATCGGGTTTGCGTCTTAGAAGTGGAAATCTTCCACGAATCTAAAATTATACGTCTTTAAATGTTTTCAATATTGTATGTAAGTGTGATGCTTGTGCGTGTGTAAATAAAGCTTTGAGTTCCCCAACCTGTTCTTCAAGTATTTCAACCCGCCCCATCCAGTTAGAATCGAGTTGCTCCAACCCACAACACTAAAATCTGGCACCCAGCGTGGGCCCATTCGAACAGATAACACTACAATCTGGGGCCCAACGCGGGGCCGCTCGAATCGATAACACTATAATATTCATTTATAATACATATATACAGCTTTATTTATTATTCGTTCTTTATTATGTAAAATAGATTTATATTTCAATCAACAAAAATTTAAAAAATTCATTCTTTAAAAATATTTTTTTCTTTTTTGGAAGCACTTTTTTATAAAAAATTTTAAAGAGAAAAGCGCAGTGAAAATTTAGTTTAAGAAAAATAGCATATTTAAATGGTCGTTTTATTAAATGAGTACAGATTTTATTGATCATATTTAAAACTGGAATGCCAATCATTATAGTTTTTAAATTTGGACAAATAATTAAAAACAGAATCCCCGCTGTTGAGGGAAAAAAATTGCCAATGTTGTTGTTGAAAACAAACCTCTTCACTATTGGTTTTCAGAGCCAAATCTCTTTAATAAACGTGCCAAACAAGTTATATTACTAAGTATAGATTTGCAGTTGATTAGGGCAGGCCATGATAATTGCATTATTTTAATAAGAACTGCAATAATAAGATTATGCTAAGGAAATTTGTTATAATAAACTTACATAAATCTCCGACAGGGCAGAAGTAATTGGATTATGGCAAGCCGCAAAATTATTTTTCCCCAAAAGAAAAAAAAAAGGGAAAAATCATGGGGAAAAAAGTTTAGCGAAGGAAATACAGAGAGAGAGAATAGAAAAGAGTGACTGTTTTATGGAGTAATATCATTGATATGGTAATTCCCAAATGACATTACCAAGTTTCAATCTGCTTTTCTTTTTTAATATACATTTTTTTCTTCTTAGTTTTTCTTGGAGGAAATTGACTTTACTTTCATATTAACTTTATTTCGTCAGTTTATTTTTTTATTTTCTTCTTTTTTCTCTTTCATTTTTCATATCAATAGAAACATGATTTATTTTTGAATTATTTTAATTTAATAAAAAGTTAATAACAAAATTTTATTTTGGAGTTCAACATATCCTTAATTTCAGGAATTAAAAACAGTAATATTTATAAAATGTAGATATTAATAAATTGGTAATTTAGAATAAATAATTTCTCATTTTATTTAAGTATGTCTGCAATTTAATTTTAAAAATTATAAGATATTTTTAACAGTTACATAATATTGTCTTTTACTTTAAATTTATACTAACAATTACAATAAGAATGAATATTAATAATTTCATCAATGTATGAAAATTTATCAATATACGTGAAAACAATTATTATGGTTAATTTCAAATTTTATCCATAACCATTTCAAATAATTGTTTTATCCTTTACAATTAAAATTAAGAAAAGGATAAACTAAGATATCCAAATTTGAAAAATAATATAAAAATCTGTTTTAAAAAAAAAATAAACAAAAAATATTTAAAAAAAAAATAAAGTCTTCTTCTTCAAAAGGCGCAAACCTCAATTTGCTGGCAGATATCGAGAAACATATATTATATTTTTGCTGGTCAGGGTTGTCGGCAGTACGTTCTACAGTCCGGTTAGACCGAGACGCACGGTTTAAAGTGGGTTCTGAACCACTACAAATAGCCATGACATCTCCGGCACTCGAACCCAAAACGAGTGTCACCGACATTCAGAACACTATTACTAGGCCCTCATGCCCTTAAAATATGTTTTGATGCATTTTAAGCAATCATTGGCTAAATCTCAAAAAAGGAGCCTTTGGGATTTGGCGACTATTTTTGTGGCGCCAATTGATCAATAAGTCGTCAAACGTGGGAATCCGAATTTTGTGTACTTGTACTTTTTGCAATTCACTTCAATTGCAATCCATTACTTGGAGGATTTTGGACGAAAATAATTCTTCACGCAAAATTCTAACCGCCCCTATTCTACGATTTTTAAAAATATTTTAATAAAGTGTTTTAAATAAATTTATTTTTCAATACATACCATTGAAGCAATCATATGTATTCCAAAAATTTATTTGATTCTTTAATTATAAAAACTTTTTCTACTTATCATAGTGCTAAATTATCCTGAACATGATGTACTAATGGGTCCAAAACGTAAAAATAGTAAAGTAAAAAGTAATTTTAAAGTCCAATTTTAAAGTTAAAATTCCCGGGACTTATGGAATTTCATTTTTTTTTCTTTTTTAAGTTGCTGACACTGTCCATGATATCTGTGTGAAATTTTACGTCAAACTTTTCATTCGTGTTTGAGTTGCGCTTGGCTTTGTCAGACGCTAAAATTGATTCCGCCGATTAATGAATTGTCTGAATTAATTGAGCGAGTAACTTGCATTCAATTTTGTTTGCGGAAACGTATAGAATGTTGCAGAAGACATTCGGTGAGCATTCGTATATCGGCAAGAAATGTTTAGAAGAGGTATAAAAAGTTCGAAGAAGGCAGAGAACGCGTTGAAGACGAAGAGCCCTCTGGACGACTATCCACCTCAACCGATGAAGATCACGTCCAGAAAATTAAAGATTTGGTGCTTGCAAACCGTCGATTTACAATTAGAGACCTTGCAGATGATGTTGGAATTTCAAAAGGATCGGCCGATTCCATTTTGGGCCTCAAACGCGTCAAATCTCGATTGGTTCCCGAAAACACTGAATGCGCCAACTTACACTGCATTGATTATTCTTGACTTTTTCGCCAAAAATGAAATCCATATCGTTCCACAACCATTGAATTCACACCGTGCGACTCTTTGCTAATCCCTGAACTCAACGTAAATCGGCGCGCGCTTTGTAGGACATCCCTGCCAATGACTTTTTAGCATGCATTGAAGATTGTAAAAAAATTGGCATGAGTGCATTGTGCCCGGAGGGGATAACTTTGAAGGCGATGAAATAAATTTGGAAGAATGTTTAAAAAAAAAAATTAATGATCTTACTTTTTGGGCACAGTAGTATGTCATGCGATTGCCATCATCATTGTTGATGGAAATAGGAGGAAACTTCTGTACAGTTTATCTTGCATAATGTAAATTCAAATATTCGTATATTTATAGAATATATTTTCTAAATTTATAATGTTTATCTAATAAAATTAATCTAAAATGTTCTTTCATAAAATAAGCTGATGACTAAACTCTAAATCAGTTTAATACATCTAGAAATAATTGCTAAGATGAAATGTTATTATTTCCATTTGAAAAAAATGAACAAATATCACTGAGACAAAACGTTTGTAAACCCACTATATATCTCTCTTTTATTTCAATAATTTCCTTCACACTGGATAAAGTTCCCACCTTTGATACACACACGAACACTATGTTGCAAGAATAATGCGAATTTCTAGAAACAAATACATTTATTTCTAGTAGAATGTGTTACATTATATTCTGAAAGGAAGGCCTCTCTTATTCCTGTTTGTGTTGGGCTTTTTGATAAGAGAAACAGAAATGAGGAAAACAAAAGGTTGGAATAATTGTTCGTTCTGGAGATTTTTTCACACCCTAAAAAGAACTGGGAAAAAAGGGAAATCGTAGATTATACTATTCTGACATTGAATCCTTATCAAATTAATTATTAGGCCATTGTTACCACCATATGTTGATTTATCTGTATTTCCTTTTGAAAAGAATAACTGATATTGCCGAGTTCTAGTTATTTAGTTTCCTTTATCTAAAATATCCATTTATCCATTAATCTAAAATATTTCCTATGTTAATATAATTTTACATCGCATAGTAAATTTTAGTTACAATATTGTAACTATTTTCAAGTTCTGCGTTATTTAAAATTTACTTAAAAGTCAGTTTCACAGATAATATAGTGCACTATTAAAGTCCCAAAATTAAAAGCAACTATGTTAAATATGAAATATAATACTTTTTAGTAATGATATTTAGTACCGTAGTTGAAATATCTTTGCAACCGTATGGATATAAATGCATTAAAAGTTTAATAATAAATAGTAATAAATTTGGGATATTGTTAAGATAATCTAATTTCGTTTTCCATTAGTCATAAATACATTCAACAAGATTATTTTAGCATCATATATATCTTTGTTATAAGAAAACTCAAATGTTTATGTTTCTTATTCATAATACATTAATGTTTCATGAATAAGAAACATCAACATTTGAGATGTTTTGTTAGACTTGTGTTTCGGTTATAATTATTTAATATAAATATAGTGGTACATTTCTTGTTTTATAAATTCTGATAATAATGATTTTAAAGTTTCCTTTTATTTAAATATAATATATACGATTAATAATCAAGCACAGCTTCAAAGATTAAACCAACCGAAAGTACCAAACCTATTGTGTCTATTTCAAATTGTTATGAGATTGGGTTATACCAGACAATCTGTCATAATTGCCCCAGAGTCCTCTAGTTTTACAAAATAATAGTTATAGAACAAGCATGCAATGTATACCGAACCTCGAATTTTTGCATTTTAATTAAATATGTAAATAAACTTTAAATGAATTTCTTTTATTTATTCTAAGGAGTATTATTATTATATTTTTAATTACTAGAATTCAATGTACTGTACTTTAATTTATTGTATTCAATTGTTTTAAAGTTATAAGAAAATTAATTTATCAGTATTTAAGAGAATCATTTCATTAGGTTGAAATAAATAATTTTAATTGAACGATTTTCCTGTTTTCTAAATTATTCAAATTAATTAGCTCTAGTAAGTTAAATTTTGTAGAAACTTGAATTACCTCTGTTTCCGAAATGATTAAAAAAGAATGATTAACGAAATTGGTTGAGGTTATAATGAAAGCTCCTAAGATGTAAAATTTTGTTGTTAATTATTTTATATGCGTTCATTATGGAAATTTCTTAAATATTGGTGGAATTTGAAATTAGTGAAATTACTACTTTTTGTTGTATTTGTTTAAACGAACCGAAACTTAATAAAGTAAGTAGTAAATACATTTTTTTTTTTTACTTTCTAACAATGATATAAATTTTTATATTTCTACTTACAGTTAAATAATTTAAAAATCAAAAACATTACTGTCCAACATCAAAAATATAAAATTAAAATTAAATAAATAATGCATACTAAATAATAAAACATTTAATTAACAGTACATTTCACATATAACTCCAATATGTGATCTAGAGCACATGTCAAAGTGCCAGTCAAATAAATCTCCTCATTTGTTGGTGGCTTTTCAAAAAATGCTTTGACAACCAAATTGATTTAACGGTGATTAAGACAGAATGTCTCGCATTGGCATTTTAACTGCCAAATAGGAGGTTTCTAAATTTTTCTTCGAAGCCCAATTCAAATGCAAAGCATGAAACCTCCCCAGAAAGTATTATTCTTTTCAGTTTCTAAAATTGGCTTTATTTAATGAAAAGCAATGTTGGTAAGACCAAGCTGTCTAAATGTTTGCCAGCTGCATTAGAACAAAAAAAAATGTTGGTAACAGCCGAAGTGACGCTCTAATTATATAAATATATCAAACGGTTGTTGATAAATCTATTCATATTGAGAAAAAGGCATAAACAGAGATTCATATCAATTTATTACGTTGTATTTTAATGAAGTAGATCATAATTAAAATTATAATGTAAATAAAAAATGCAATAGTCCCTCGTTAAATTTTCAGATCAATATTGCATATCTGGGCCTGAATGGCCGAGTGGCCCGCGCGCTCTGGCGCTCAGTACCACAGGTTTCGGGTTTCAAAGAGTCCCGGCAGTGCCATGGATGTTTGTAGTGGTTCAGGAATCCATTTTAAACCTTAGGTCTCGGTCCTAATAATTGTAGAGAGCGTTGCAGGGCATTATTCACTCCGTCCAGTGGCTTATCTTCAAGTTGCGACCCCTGGGTAATGCAAAGTGAGTAACCGCTTGCCTTAAGGCAAACGTACTCACTTTAATAACTGCAATTACAGTAACACTTTGAGTAACATCTGTGCAGAGCTTGCCTTAAGGCATCCAAGACCAAGCTGTCTAAGTGTTTGCCAGCTGCATTAGAACAAAAAAAAAATATTGCATATCTTAAAAGAAGAATGTTTAACGAGATATTCCCTCTAAAATATTCATTAAACCACCAAATATTAGGGCAAAACTTTGCAATATTTTTAATGAAATTCAACACTTATTTAAATTAAAATCTGTCGATGTCCAATTTTAATAAGTTACAATGTTTATTACATATTGATGTCATATATTACAATGGGTGTTATTTTAAATATATGCAGTTTTGAAATTAGGTTTGCAAAATCTCAATTAAACACTTTTATATATGTCTTTAAATAATTTAAGAGAATAAAATAATAAACATAAAAAATTTCCACAAATCTAAAAATCCGTGAAATGTTTTACGAGCACTGGATCAATATTAAAGTTATGGACTCAATAAATCATTGAGCTAATCACCACCTTATCTGAAGCTTAAATCC
>BPLQ01010420.1:0-87858 GCA_021605075.1 Caerostris darwini | reverse complement strand
AATGATAATATTTCATACAATTAATATTGAATAATAATACTAGCACTTACTAGTTTTTAATATTAATTCATTCCTCTAAAATGTCAGAATCTACATTAAATTTAATGACATTTTTTTAAAAAAAATAACGGTTTTAAAACTATTTTACCATACAAATTTAAATAATTCAAACAATTATACAAAAATATTTAACTTTATGTATCGAAAAGCCTTTTCTTCCTCTTACTAATATTCAAAATTTCATTTATACTTAAAATTATTTACAGAAAAATTATCCAAAACTTTTCATTTCTGAACTTTTAGAATAATAAAAAATAATTTTTAAAAATATATTATAAATTCTAACATAATTAATATTATATATTAAAATAAGAACAAAGAGTACTTTCCTTAATTAATATTTCAAAGAGAACATTCACCAACATTTTATTTAGTATCGTTATTAATTTCTTAATAATATAATCAACTTTTAAATACCTCTTATTGCATTAGTGATATTAGCTAATTGGTTTATATATATAAGTGCAGAAATATGAGGGATTTTTTAAATCGATTCTCAATTAAAGATATAATTTATTTTAGAATTTTAGAAGAAAGAAAATTTTTTTAATATTATTTGATTTTGTATTTAAAAAACTTTTGGGGGCCATATAAAAATATAATGTATATATATAATACATTTAATGATAATAATAATGATGATGATAGTAAATAATATATATGAATATATATATATATATAATAAAAATAAAATAATAAATAAATAATATAAAAAATATTTCCAATATTTGAAGTATTTATTTTTTTTTCCTATGCGTATTCAATATGTTTCATAATATTTTATTTTACATATGCTTATTTGTATTTAATTTAATTTACCTTGACCAAGTAAAATTTGAAAATAAATGGTGAGTTTTCTTTTTTTTATATTTATTTTGAAAAGTTCTCATTTTCAAACACTCCTGTTAAATTATTAAAATATTTTTTGAAATTTCAAACGCTGTTAACTTTCTTTACAAATACAATTTTAATGCAGTAGTCCTTTATTCATTTTAATATTATTTCTCATAAATTTTATTGAAATATCAAATAATTTGAGCAGTGTTATGTAACAGAATCAATGTTTTATAAATAAATAATTTATAAACGATATAAATATTAAATAATTAATAAATATATAAATAATTTATTTAATATATTATAAATAATAAAAATTAATAAATAAATAATTATTTTAATTTATAAATAAAAATAATAATTATATAATAATATTATTAAATATATATAATTTATTTATTGAAAAATCTTTAAAATAAATAATATAAATAATAATAATACATTAAATTAATGCATATTTTATTTATTAAAAAACCGTTTTTTAAAAATATTTTACTAAAAGTTCGTCTTAATTATTCCTTTTAAATAAAAATTTATTCACTGCTTTTTGATGAATATTTTCTGAAAAACGCACGCGCCGGTTTGTTTTGGAATTTATTTTGTGCAGAAAATTCTTCCGTATCGACTGCAAGTCTCCCAATAAATAAATAAAACCTGCATTACGATTATAAATTGCCTCTAACACACATTCCCTTGTAATTAATTGCTATCAAAACAACCCATTTTTTTGGCGTTTATCCAAACATTTGATGAAGAATTACGTCAGTATAAACATTCGCATTTCACTCACTTATATATTCCAGAGATATTTCTACAAAAAGGAAAATGTGTTTTTTTATCTAAATATTTTTATTTCTTTATTTAGCATGGAAAATATTTTTTTTAATTTTGACTAAATTCTTTTAGAGTTTTCTGTGAATAATTTAAAACGATTTCTTTGATAATAGCTTATTTTTGTTAATACTTTTTAATAAAAGTTGTAATTAGTGATTTATAAAATTAAAATAGATGATAATTGTCTAGTATTTTTTATTTTATTCATATGTTGTCCTTTTTAAATACCGAGCACTTTGATTTATGATCTTCCTTCCCTTGAATGAAAGATATGTAACAGATTCAACTTTTTCCAGGATGCACCACAGGGGTAGCGCTGCTACGTTGCACAAATATTTTGCCATCACAATTTGAATGAAAGGTTCCCTATGATAAGACGCCCTCTTCCTTTTCTCCTGAAACCCAATAGAAGGATATATCAATCGACAGATTTTTCTTGCCCTTTCCCAGGCATAGACAAAAATATATTAAGACTTAAACCTCAATATCATTCTTTTGTTTATATTACTCTCTTTGATTTATATTACATGAAATTAGTGTTTTGTACTAATGAGAACAATCTGATAGACTAAATGAACAACCTGAACAACCAACTCAAATCTGATAGCAGATATTCAGTAATGAGCAGCAGTTATAATGAGACCTACATGAAATTAGCGATTGTCTGTGTGACCTTCACAAATCGAAACAATTTCAGAATCGAAACAATTGTAATTTGCAATTACAATTGCAGATAGATGGACTGCACCATGAGTTGTTCCATCGTGATTAATGATAGACCACGAGCTGAGAAATGTCTACTCAAATGAGAGGTGAGGGAAGCCGACCCCTCCGCCACTCCCCTCTTGGCGGATTGTCTTAAAATGAGGTTTTTGGATAAGAAAAGAGTGTGTTCTGCGACGAGTCGACCAGAAGTGTTGTTTTCCTTTTTTTATCTGAAGTGATTGAATAAGCCGGAGTTTCCGCTTGTTTTTTTTCAAAATGAACTCCTTGTGGTTTCATTTATCACGCTGTATGATAATTAAGGTCTGCTGCAGACTTGTGGTTTAATCGAGCACAATTTTATTTTTAATTTTTCATTTATTTGTTCCCAGAGTTCATTATTTTTATATATATATATATAGTGCTTGTAAATAAAAATTAAAGTGCTCCTATGAACCTGAAAGTGGCTGTCTTCTTGGAGCCGTTATAGGTTTAATGTGGGCCGACACATTACACTACCAATAAGATTTTGTGATATAAAAGTCCCTCTCTTCCTTCATTTGCGGTTCAAATAGAAAAAAATGCTGCCACTGAGAAAATTGCACTAGGAATCCTCAAAGTCGATGTAAATAAAATACTTTCATTTCTTAAATCGAAGATCGCAATGCTGGCCATGGATGAATTCGACTTTCACCTCTTGTACACTAGCTGCGCGAGTTGTCGTGAGTCGAGCATTAATAATATTGGAATAAAAAAACAGATTTAATAATTTCAATTAATCAATTATAGTCAATAACTAATAGCTATCAATAACCATTGATTAAATATGTGTTAGCTTTGGAATACTCCATGAAAACATAATGCGACACTTAAGTAACACTGGACACTAATTTAAAAGATTTCTGTCTTTTAAGAAACTATATTTTCAGAATACGACATAATATGCTCATTAAATTAGGAATACGACGTAATATGCTCTTTATATACTCATGTTTGTGAAAATTGCAACACCATGAAGGACTTACACGAGTGAGCTGAAATTTTCAGGAAATGCAAATTAGCGCATGATATGCAAATGATTAGAATTTCAAATCCGTAGCGCATGCGTATGCTGAGCAGCGCCCTCTGAACGGCGGATGGATCCGAATAAATAGACGGCTGTAGCGAGGCGTGTATGGTTATCGGTGGTTATCTGCTAGTGGTAAACGTTAGCTCAATCGTTACTTATGCCTCTTCGACGAAAGAGAGCGAGATTTGAACAACTTACAGAGTTTGAACGGGGGAGAATCATCGGCCTTCGTGAAGCTGGATTGTCTTATCGTGCAGTAGCCGCTCGTGTGCAGAGTAACAGCAGCACAGTGATGCGTCTTTGGAAGCAGTGGACGGACGAGGGTCGGACAACACGGAAATCCGGGACTGGACCCCGAAATGTGACGTCAGCTCGCGATGATAGACACCTGGTCCGCATGGCACTGACGGACCGTACAGCTGCTCAGCACAGTGGTCAATAGCTACAGGTGTTTCATTGTGTGCTTCATCAATTCGTAGACATCTGCTGCAGCGTGGACTGCGCGCAAGGACTCCTTTATACAGGATCCCTCTCATGCTAAACCATCGCCGACTGCGGCTACAATGGGCCGCTCAGCCTAGAGACTGGCGTGCTGATTGGCAGCATGTCGTGTTTTCTGACGAATCCCGCTTTTATTTGTGGTACCATGATGGCCGCATTCGTGTCAGAACTATGCCGGTGAACGCCACCTTCCGGAATGCATTATCGAACGCCACAGTGGACGAACACCCGGAGTTATGGTCTGGGGTGCCATAGCATATCATGGACGATCTCAATTGCTAAGAATTGTGGGCAATCTGAACAGCAACCGGTACATCAGTGAAGTTCTACAGCCGCAAGCTGTTCCCTTCCTTCAAAACTTGCCAGGCGCTGTATTTCAACAGGGCAATGCCCGTTCTCATATCGCTAGGACTGTTCAATCCTTCTTTGCAACGCGGCAGGTACAGCTTCTGCCTTGCCCTGCGTATTCCACGGATATGTCGCCGATTGAACATGTGTGGGATTTCGTTGGTCGGCGTCTCGCTCATGATCCACGTCCTGTTGCTTCTGCAGACGAACTTTAGGTGCGCATACAAGCAATATGGAATGCTCTTCCTCAGGCAGACATTCAAAAATTTGTTTGACTCCGTGCCACGTCGTGTAGCAGAACTTATTGCGGCGCGTGGTGGCTACACAAAATACTGATTCTGATCTCTTGTTATTGTTTGTTTGCTTTGAACATTTAATCATTTATTTGAACCACTACCACTCAACTGTGTATTAAATTTCATTCAATTATGAATATTCCTTCATGGTGTTGCAATTTTCACAAACATGAGTTTATTTAAACTTGGATTATGATTTCATAGCAAACGAAACGAAGAAATAATTATTTGTTTGAAAGAAATTAATAACTAAAAAGCTTCTACGTAATCCTAAAACATTTCCCTAATTATGGAATGCATTATAATTAATATCTGTGCTCGCTAAAAAGATTTATCATACTTTGTGAGCTCATAATTTTTCAATTTGTTAGCGATAAACTTTTATTTATAATATAATATTTACTCTGGAGATGAAAACTACTGATGTAAAAAAATTTTAAAATCATTATTTCATTCATACTTTTATAATACGTATCAAAATGATTCTTTGAAAAATGAAACAGATTTATAAAATATTTAGTTATTATTTAGTCATACAATTAATTTGCATAAAATTTAACTACTTCATTTTCATGAATATTGAGAACTGTTATTGTTTTCAAATAACAGGTTGACTTTTGAACATTCGTCTCTGTAATGGCAGATTGCTTAAGGTTTTTGTCTGTTGTTATTAAAGCTATATTGTCAGCCTGTACAGTCTATACAATATAGCATCTCGTAAAGTGGATCCCAAATGGGCAAACGCAGAGAAATACTTAAGGGTACCAAGACGTCTTCAACAATGAAAATGAAGGTTGTTTTGAGCAAAACTCAAATGTTACTCGCAACGTTAACATTAAATACGACTAACATTAGATCAAACTAGAAATTTAAATGAAAAACTCATTCTTTTTTTACTAAGAAGTAAATAATATAGTAAAAAATGGGAAATTGGCTGTAATACAAAGAACTTCAAATTAAAAGTGTGTGTTTAAACAAACTTTTTTTAGCAAATATTCTATTATCATGTAAATGTAATTTAAAAATCGTAATAGTATGTCTTATTATTTTTATCAATATAACGATAAGAAAATGTTGATTTGATCATTTTTAAACCCTTTCACTAGTTTTTTATGAATTACTAAATTTAAATAAACTTATCAATAAAGTGCAATTTAATTATTAATGAAAATCTAATGCATATTAATTAGTATTGATTCATAACATGATTTTTATACAGAAAAAATTCATCCTTTGTAATATCCAGATAGATAGTTATGTAAAAGATTTATGAGGAAGTTTTATAAATTATAATAGAATTGTGTTAATTTCTTATAGTATTTTTCATAAAAAAATTTAGTAGACATACATTTTGAAACAATTGATTAGGTGTGTTAAATGGTTTGTAAAGTTTGTACATCAATTAAATGAATTTTAAACGAATTACTTACTCCATTAAGATATTTTAATGATATAATTTTTAAATAATGTCTTTCCAATTTTTTTCATGTACTGCTCATATTCATTATTTCATATTCTATTTATTCTACCAAACACATTTCTTTGTTCAATATATTATTGATTTCATTAAGTTCATAGTAACTGAGTTGAAAGTCACAAAATTATTTTCCATGCCAACTATTTAAAAATGTATATATATATATATATATCACTAAGAAATAATTTTAATTTTGTTTATTTTGTTAAAAATACATTGCATTAGCTCTTAAGTAATATGTCCATAAACTATACGTTATTTTTTAGTATGTAAATACAAACTTAGGCAGCTGTGATCCACAAACTAAAAAATATTAAACTATTCAAAATTGCTTAGAATATTGACAAGAAAAAGTGAGTAAATTAACGTAAACTATAATATTATTAATTACTATATTTATTGTTATAATATTGCTTAGAATATTGGCCAGATTGAGTTGTAAAAAGTGTATGCCAAAAAACAATACTTTACAAATTAAACAATTTTGAGTACAACCTTACAATTTAAACAAATTTGAATACAACCTCACAATTTAAATAAATTTGAGTACAGCCTTACTCTTTTATACAGTAAGATACATTTGTAACTAGCTGCAAACATTTCCTTATGTAAGAAAAAAATTTCATTTATCTTTTAATTACTTATTTAAAAATAAATTTAAAGTGTTATTTTAATTTTTAAAGAATTCTGATTTTGAGTCTAAAAACATTAAGTACCTAATTTCTTTTCACAACAACATTTCAGCATTTTGCTTACTCAAGAGTAGCTTTTCTGCATTACAGCCCACTGATGTATAAGTTCAATACTAAATATTTTTAAAGGACATAATAAATTTATCTTATCTTACATATCCTGTTTTGGAAGAAAAAAATGTTTAATATTGAAAAAGATTTTGAGGTCAAGAACTATACTATTTTCTTTTAAAATAAAAGATTGAGAATTACTGCAATAAGAGATTAGCTTTTATAAATAAACCATCGTACTAGTCAATGAAATAATATTACTGAATGCATTTTCTTTTTTTTTTTTTTTCAGGTTTTGCTATTTGAAATGAAGACGAAACCCTATCCGAAAGGACGGTGGGATAATCTCATCTGCGCTTTGCTTATCTCACTTCACTTCACCGTGATTCTGTGCCGACCCCCAACTCATGGCACTGGCGCCAAATCACCCGCAAACTTTGATTCATCAATCTCGTCATCCCAGAAACGGGCAGCAGCCACAACAATTCATCTCCATCACCCCTCATCCAACTCTATACATTCCACACAGGATCTGATGGCCAAATTTGGCGACAAGGACGCTAAATCCGCCAACTTTATTCCCTCTCACTTGAGTGACGTTTCCCTAAGTAGGGACAAAAACAACGGTGCCGGAAGCTATCCATTCGAGAACACGGATCAAGAAGTCAATGATCATCATTATGGGTCTTTTGGCGACAGTCGTCTCATTGAAGGGGCGAGTGTATTTTTGAACCACGGCCACGTCACCAGCGGCGTCGTCCATGGACCTGAAGAGGTTGGTGACGATGTTGGGACGTCATCGGGGATGGATAAGAATGAAGTGGTTCCTCTCACTGATGGGTCCTTCCCGAACCGGAACCTAAGTCGGAAGAGACGTCAGCCACCAGACATGCACAAAGGAACCCATCGCTGGCGTCGCAAGAGGAGGAGGAGACACAGACTTTTGTTGAAAACCAGGAACCACTCCAGAAATTCTCAAGATTCACAGTCTAACTCTAACCGTGATAAGTTCATACTCAAATCGGATGGCCCTGGACAAGTGATTTTCGGTGCAGATAAAGTCAAAAGGACTGGTGCAGGACCATACCTTTCAACCAAACGATTACAATCAATCCAAGGTGTAAGTCCAAGGTGGTCAAAAACAACCTGTGCTACGGACAGTGTAATTCGTTTTTTATTCCCCAATCTGACCGGACTATCAATAAGGTGGCGTTCCAATCTTGTGCTAACTGTAAACCGCAAAGATTGAGATGGGTCAACGTCACCCTCTCGTGTCCCGGACAAAACCCACCAAAAATTCAGACCACAATCCTCAAAGTTGAATCTTGTAGATGTATAGCTTCTGAGAGAGACGATATAAATCAGAATACGAGGTATGCCAGGAAAGGGTCGAAAATCTAGCTATACAGCTAATTAATCTGATAGATCTGCTTGGATCTGATCATTTAATAAAACTTATGTCTGTTTATTAAGTGGAAAAAAAATTGCATATCTGCTTCGACAATTTAAAATTTATAATTAATATAATATAGATTATCAAATAATCATTTAGCTATAATTAAACAAATGGGATTATAATCATGAAAATTATTACGAAAAAGCAAAGTTTTTTTTTTTTTTTTTTTTTTTAAATCCAAATTATTTTTGTTACGATATTCAAAAAATGTCACAATGTAAAGAGAAAAACATTATAAAAATCATTAAGAGATTTTTATAAAGTAGAATTCTGCAGTCATTTACATCTTCAATTTGTTTTCATATTATTTTTTTAGCACATTGTCTTAAATTAGATCACAATTGTTTTCTTTTCAATTCACTATTGTTGTTAAAGTGAAAGGCGGCATTTTATTGTAAACTGATCTTTTCAATTCTTATCTCTAATAATACTGATAAAAACACAAATGCCTGTTAACTACTTGATATATTTGAATTTGAATTAATATACATCAATTTTTTATTAAAAAATACTGAAAAATTCGATTTACAAAAATAATTTAAAACTCAATATTCGTTTTACACTTTTAAAAGAACTCTTCTTAAAACCAAACAAAAAAATGTATTTAATATGAAAGCAAAGTAAAAGTTGTAAACCATTAAAATAATATTTTTTGCTGGATTTAAAATATTGCATTTTTAAATCACAATGTGGTGATTGTATATATTGATGGTAATCTATTATATATTATATAATGATCACCATCACCATCAATCTATTATATATAATTTAAAAATCGTTGGTTATGGGCTAAACTTATTATTCGATAAACATAATTTTAAATATAAAATTAATTTTGAATCTAATAATCGAAATCCTTTTAAATCTATTACTAATCAAATTTCGATGGAATTTTACAAACTTTTAAAATTGGAATCTTGAATTAAAAAGAGAAATAATTGTAGAAAAATATTCTTTTAATTCCAAAATTTAATTTCCTTTATTGTCGATTATTGATAAAAAAATAAATGAATAAAAAGCTTCTGGTATGTACATTTATAACTAAAAAAATCAACAAATTAAAAAAAAAGTTTACAATCGAGACTACCAGACAAAAAAAATGAAAAGAAAATTTTTATTTAAGAATATTGTTCGTTTTCAAGATATTGCAACATTCTTAAATTTTCTCCGTTGCCATTATTCTCGGAAAAATGATTGGGAAGATTGAAAGCAAATTTTGAGTAATCAAATAGAATTTTCCACTATTTATATAACAATTTTGAATTCAATAAAAAAAAAATTAATAGCAAAATAATAGTGTCCAAATTCTAAGAATTTAAATTAAGAATTAAAATTTTTAATACTAACAATTTTAATAAGAATTAAAATATGAATTATCGTCTGTTGCTAGTCGTTATTATAAAAAAAATAAGAGATAAAGTGGCTAAAAATAAATACTGACTAAAAAAGTTAAATTTTTTTAAATCTTGTAAACAGCTCAAAATTCAAGACAAAAGGATTGAAGAAAAAAATTAATTGTGAAATAATATTGTTCTAAATTTTGGAAATTTAACATTCTGAGTTCTTGCCTGTTGCCAAACGTTGATATAAAAAATTGAAAAAGGGGGAGGGGCTAAGAGCAAGCGTTGACTTATCAAATCAGCAGATAACCTCTACCTCAGCAAATGCTATATTTTTTTTGTAGTTACACGCTTCACACAATCTTCGATGACTTGATGAAAAACAATGTTTGTTTACAATGTTCCTCAAACCAAATAGCCCCGGCGGCGTCTCTGTGGGCCATTAAAAAGTAAATTACCTTACACAAAGGAGACGCGTGCTTCTAATCTTCCATCAATACTTGTTTATCTTGACTTGTACTTATCTGTTAACCGTTCTAAGATTTGGAAATGGAATCGCGTTTATTTTACACCTATGGTTTAGAGTCTACCGGCGAAACTACAATAGAATTGAGGTGACGTGTTGCCTTGTGCTGAAAGCGAGGTAAATAAGATAACCGATCTTTCTATTTTTTCTTTGAAGACAATTCTTTGTTCGCATCAAATCTAATGTTGATACGAACTTAAGTGGGATGATAATCAAGTAAAAATCAGTGTGGCGTCCTTTATGATGATAATGAGCAACGATAGCAACAAAAATTCCTAGCTTGAAAATAATTTACAAAATGCACTATCGTTGTTCCAATATGTTCCTCATTTTATTAGAAATTAAGTATGTTTATTCGGTACGAAAATAAATTAAGAATTTAAAATAAACACGGAAAATTTTAATAAATATAATTTTTTGAGAGTTAATGAAACTCTAGTGGTTTCCATAGGAAGGTAATGATCAATGATAGTAATAAATTTCTCAGAGAAAAAATGTGACAGTTAATTTAGAATGTATTGTACAAGTTGCAATGTGTTACTAGATTTTTTTTAGAAATTTTGTTTGTTTATTTGGATGAATAAATCTAAATAAACAAACATTGTAGTATTAAATACTTTTGAGGGAAAAAAACAATATTTGAGAATTATCAAAACTAGTGTAGGAAGATGATGAGAAACGGTAACAACAAAATACATAGAGAAAAAATATATGGTTGTATGCAAAATGTATTAGGGGTATTCCTATGTTTTCTTGATTTTATTAAAAATATTTTATATTCATTCAATTGAATAAACCTGAGAAATCAAAAAAAAATGTTGAAAAAATGAAACAGATTTTTAAAAAAAAATTATTTTGGGAGAATTTAAAAATCATATATAGCATCCATAAGGAAGAATATAAGCAACAAATAACTTGGAAAAAAATTATGGTTGTTTGTGAAAAACATTTTCTAATGTGTCTCCGAAATACTCTTTGTTTACTAAATTAAATTTAAAGTGTTGAGAATTTGCAAATCAAATGTGATGTCTTTCAGAAAACTTATGAGCAAAGATAGTGACAAAAAGGGGTATAAAAGTTATTAACAAAATACATTGTGTATGTTCAATAGGAACCCTTTTTATTTGAAATTATGTAAGTTTATGTGAAATTATGCATATTCATTCATTTTTAATTGTATTAATTGTTTGAAAAAGGGTTTACCATCCAAATTTCTTTCAAAAATTTCCTTTTGAAATAAAACATGTTTCAAAGATTCGTGATTCCTTCTTTATTATTTTTCGTTAAAATAGTTCCTTTATAATTATTAAAAATAATAATAACATTATTCCTTAAATGTAATTATAAAAATAGTTTATATTATTGATTTATTTCTTAATTAATTATGTTTAAACAGATGGAAATTTTTTTTAGGATTTAAAATGTTTACTGTAAAAATGTTGCTTATGAACGTTAAATATTCATTAATATAAAATTGTTTTGTGATTTTTTTCATGAATGTTGATCATGATCAACAATTTGAGCATGAATTTCAAAATGCATGCTCAAATTGTTTTGAGTTTAAAAGCTGCAAATAATTTTAATTGTATTCTTCATAGAATTATGTATTACATTTTGTTTTCAATTTTCCTTATTTGAGTGAGGATCCAATACTTCTTCATTTTATTTCCAATTTACATTTGTTGAAAAATATTTTGATAGGCATAATTAGGATTAAGAATTTAAATATTTAAAAAAATTAGAAATTTAAAAATATTTGTATTTAAAAGTATAAATTACAATAAAATAATTTATTTTTAAAGAATTTAATTTTTTTATATTAAATCCAGCAACTATCGATAATAATTAGATTAACATAAAATTTTGTAAAAGACAATTGTTCTATATTGATGTTTAACTTCTGGTTTGTACTATCTTAATATTGTTATTTAAATAAATGAAAATTACTTTTTAATTACTTTTTAAGATTTGTTAGTTTTACTTTCAAAACATGTATTTTTAAATTTTAATTAGTTAAAAGCTTTAGTTTTATATTATAAGAAATTTGTTTGCATATATTAAACAAATTAATTGTAGCAAAGATTTTTATGATATCTCATTTTACTAGATATTCTTAACTAATTATAATGTTTTAAATAATTTTTTTGACTTTTGATAATTTTAATATGTTTTAAGATCAATTAATTTCCAATTTATAACAATAATTTTGTAAACAATAATTTAAATTAACCAGAAATTACTTTAATGCAATTATTAAAAAAATATTTTAAACAAATATTTTGAATATATGTGAGATGTGTATTATTTTCAATATTGATTTCAGTTTTTACCTTTTTATTGTCAATCTACAAAAGTACCTTTTCTCAACAGATTTCATTAATTCACTTTAACCATTTGTCATAAATTAATTAGTCATTTTCTCTTAATTGCAAAAATGTGCAAAATTGTCATGCTTTATTATCCTTTAAGCATCAATTATCTTTATATTTTTAGCAATTTAAATTGTCACAGTAATAAAATTTTAAAGATTGTTATAATCTTTAATTATAGTTCGATTTACGTCATACAAATGAATATATTTTTAAAAAATTAAAACAAATTATATTTTTATATCAAAATTTATAATATTCTGCATCATTCAGCAATATTTTCATTTCATTTCATTTTGTAAATATTTTGTACAGTGCCAAATGTATAATAAATTGTTGATTAACTCACTTGTTCTACTGTTATTTTTATTTTACAATTCATTTTAATACATTCAATACTTACGATTTTCAAATATGCAGAGTGCAAAAGTTAAACCTGACAATTTTTTGGGAAAAAAATGATACTAAAAATACAAAAACTCATTCTTATTCATTTTATAGTTTAATGTAGGCCGTTATTAAAAAATTATCATATTAAATGGTAAGCCAAACGTGATTATTTTTGTTGGGTCGTTGTAGCTCACATGGAACGGATTTAAAAGTGAGGAAAGAGGGTCATAACTATTATGGAGCCGTGGAACGTTAAGCCTCTTATGAGCTTCTTTCGTTACCCTCAATGTTAAACAACTGCCGTAGCCATTCAAATAATGAGTTCGTCGTTGCTCACATATCCAACATTTATCCTCCATAACTCAATTGCTTGTAGCATTCTATAGCTTATTTCGCGAGAGCCAACAAGGCCTGTCCGGTTTGTGTATACATAACTTTTATCTCATTCAAATAAGTTCGACAAAAGGCATGGACATCCGAAACTTATTGTTTGAGTAGAAGGCCTGATATGTTTCACTTTGAAGAAAACAAAATAAGATGGTGTGAGATGAGCTTTAACTGTTAACTTCTCGGCAAAAAGTCTGTATGTGGATAAAGTGATATTTACTTATAATTTTAAAAAGTTGAGAAGTTTTTTTATCTTCTTTGAATATTAAATCTTCATTAATATATGTTTAAAAATACATGAAAACCTTCAAAACATTATTTTTTTTATCCTATGCCTGTCTCCGACCTCTCGATCATTAGTCGACGAGCAGCCCATTATAGTAAAGAAGGACAAAAAAGATCACTAAAGACATTGGCAGTAACGCAAAAAGGTATTCAGTTAAAAATAGTACGGCATATGATGAGGTGCTCTCCGGTCATGGGCACGCCATAGTTGCAAAGGGGGCGCAGATATCTGTAGCAGCCAGTCCTTTTCTATACAGATGACTTTGTAAGTAGTCATGGTCTGTGACAAGTCTAAAGCAGACCACGCCGACCGCTCTAGGCAAGGAACTGGGAATTCTTGTTGACTTATTCAATAGAGAAATCCACTTTTTCTCAGAAGCCTTCTCTCTATACGGGTTGAAACGATTGGATTTAATAGAAAAAGATATATATAGCTTTATATGACGCAAAGGCAAATCAGGATCATCTTGCTACATTTGTGATCCATTCTTGGCGAACATATCTTCTCATTTCCATATATCCTGCAATGGTTTGTAATCCACTGCAGAGTAACGAATTGAGAGCACCGGTGTTCAACAGCCTGTCTGTCTTTACTATGTAGTTTCTAGAAATATCATATTAACAGTGATTGGGAGTTGTCAAGGCTATAATTGCCTGCCTGGAATCAACAAGATATTTTCTATTTCACACTGCCCGATTTTGTCTAAGGCCAAAGAAATGGCGGTTCAAAGTTATCAAAGTGCCTTCCACCGGCATAAGATAATGTAAAGTCAATGGAATAAATCCCAGCTCCAGCATTTCTTATGGCCTACTAATTCACAACCTCTTTTCATTTATGGCTTATTTCATTATACTTTATATTCTAACTATAATTCTTCTCCACGGCTTTAGAATCAAATATTGCGGCACTGAGGATACTATATATCGTTGTTCACGGCGAAGATTAAGATAAAATTATTAATACTGGTTCTGTTAATTTTATTTGTAGCTATATGAATAGCAGGGTTTCTTAGACTCAAATTTTATGTATCTAAATTACTGTTATTTGTAATGCAGTTATTTAAACTCATTAAAAATATAAAAACTCAAATACTTAATTGAACATTTTAAGTTATCAATGAAAAGCTTAGTTTGTTTTTCGTCACATAGTTTTTTTGTTTTTTTTTTCAAAAGAAAACTCTTTGCAGGCTGTTAGGAAGCATTCGTCTTTGGGTTGAAACTGGATAGCAACCAGATACAAAAATACACGGCATTACAAATACGTGTTAAATTATAATATTATTAATATGTTAAATTTTTTAATTTAAAATGTGGAATTTTCATCACTTAAAGAGCAATTCTGGTCAATCTGAAGTTTATATTAATAATAATCCAACAAAAAATACTTCCGTATTATATTTGCTAATTTATTTTTACGTAACTTTTAACTATAAGAAATAAGTAGCTCCCTTTCCCAGCATAAGTTCAATTGTACCTTACGCTTTGAGAAAAATCAAAAGTTGGTAAATCTTTGAAACTTCAGCACGATTTAAAAATGGAATTCGTTTTATGAATAAATAAAAGCTATAGAGAAATAATTTTTAATGCAGAGTTCTTGACATGGTATCCTTCACCACTGATAGCGTAGATTGTAGCATAATTCATATCACTTTTACGTTCATCCTTCTAAATCACAACTTCTTTTAACTTATGGCTTATTTCATTATGCTTTATAATCTATTTATAATTTTTTTCCTCTTGCTTTGGATTATGGTTTTAAATGCTGAAGTACTCAGGATATATGTTACCGCTAAAGCTCGAAAGCTGTTAATGTGCACATTATTTAGTTAATCTGCAGATTAACTGACTTGCTCCCTAACGTGCGGAATCAAGAGTTTTCCACATTTTTACCTAGATAATTTATACATTAACGGCTTACGTATCGTTAAAGTTCAAAAGTTTGTTTCTCTCATTTCCTTTTCCTATACATCCCCCTCCACTTTTAGTTCGCCAGCGTCTCATCGTCACCGGTTTTTTTATCTGAATAAAATTATTCCAAAGAGAGATATTTAACGAAAGAAGATGACCCTGCTGTAGAAATATCTTTACGTCAAACAGCAATTAAAACAATCCCTTGGTAGTGGGCAGTGTTTCAGAAAATGTGACTGGAAATTTAAATGTACCACAAATTGGTGTGCTTGTCGCAAAATCCAGCTGCAATGTAATTCAAAGTATCATCAATCTTTAGATTGCACTAATAAGTAAGCATAATTTTATTATATGTTTTGCAAATTCATTTCCTTAATTATAATAATATTTTAAACCGTTTGATTCTTTGTATTATAGTTTTTTTAATTGAATGAACGATTAATTCCAATTAATGATGATGATTACGATTGATGATTAATTTTAATTAATTTGTTGAATGTTTGATTGTATTAACTTGAGTCTTTGGATATAGAAAAATAAATAAACAACATTATTTTAATTTACCTTGCTGTGGTTCCAGCAAAGATCTAATTTCCACTTTAACACGTGCCTAGTAAGTAATGCGCAGATTACCTATGTAATTTGAGAAATGAAACAATTTGTGGCACTTCAACGGATAATCCTAATTAATTTGCACATCACTTAGAGAATCTGTAGAATAACTTATTTCTGCACTTCAGGAGTATCATATTTATATCGTTGTGCATTGGAAGAAGCAAGAGAAAATCATTATTAATTATTATAATCGATTTGATGATGCCTTCAGTTAGGGTAAATCTGAAACGACTGCTGCACTGTTCTCACATTAGGAAGAACTGCCTTCTTGCAAACCTTAAGCAGCGTCCACTTCATGAACTCATGAGCTGCTACACTTCGTTCATGTAAAACTAAATAATGGTCAATCAGCAACTATTAAAATTTATTTATTCCAGCAATTTTTAAGATCTTGGGAATAAATGCTGTTACGTTAAAAAAAGAAATAAACATTGCTTTTCATAAACTATAAAATATAATTATGTTGAATATTTTGATAATAATTCCGTATAAATTAATTAAATATATCATGCAAATAAGCACATATTTCTGACCTACTGTATTTAATGTTGCAGAATAGTCGCCTAACACATTTACCAGTTTATATTTAGCTTATAAAAATATTTTTATAAATAATTGAAGCAAATTAATATTGATAACAATCGAATACAGAATAAATGTATTACTTGTAGTTAATATAAACGATAAATAAGTGATTTATATAAGTACCTAATATATTTTTCTCGTTTTAAAAATTATCTGTATCGAAAATTAAGTAGTTAAATTACGGTAAATCCATTTATAGCCTCCTGTAGGAACATCAATATAGTATTATACCGTATGATTCAAAAGTCGATATACCCACGAAATTAGCAATAATTTTTTAATTAAAGCAAGTACTTGTAATTACTGATGAACATGGTTCATTTCATGTTTTACAGTATGGAATTATAGTAATTGCTCAAAATGGGATTTGTTCTGTTTGTATGGTGGCGCATATTAAAAGAAACTGTCTTGTATTTGCTTCAAATGGAATCTTATCCCGAGGTCCGTATGGGATAAGATGGAGGGGGAGGGGGTATTTATGTATGCATGCTGTTTTAAATAATCTCAGAAGAAGGTACCAGATTTTAATATCACCAAATTTCATAAGATTTTCTGCATTCCATTAGCTTAAGCATACCACTTCGATGCCTGTACGTTACCACACCAGTTTCACTAATTTTTTTCTAAATTTGGTATTATCTTAATTAGATTATTAATCGTTAAAATTTCTTTCTAAACTCAAGGCGCACCGCGTCCTTTTTTATGCACATGTTAGTGTAATTAAAATTAAAACCACGTTTTGAACATGCGACATCATCTGTAGAACGTGAATCGTTCATCTACAGTTACAAGAATGTGCTTTTATTTATTGAAAAGTTATTAATAAATTCATGGATTCATATTACTAAATGCATCGTAATATCATGGATTTTGGGTCAAACGATACTTATTTTACTAAAATTTTACCTGAAAAGCAATCTGAAAGCCCCTTTATAAAATAGTGCTTTAATAACATAAAAAAGTATCGTTTTTATGAAAATACCACATGTAAGTTTTATATATAGATACAAACATTATAATAATCTATAAAGAGAATATTTTAAAAAAAATTTTTTTTTTTTTTTTTTCTTGTTGAAATTTTGAAATCAGCTGTAAATAGTTTTAAGGTTAATGGGCACATCTTGAGCGTATGAAGATGATCTTTCAAAAAAAGAATATCATTCAGAAGGTCTTAAGGATAATTATCCTATATTTGTGCTATATGAGAAAAAAAATCAGTTCTAAATACATTGATGCCGTTCTGTGGTATTGTAGAACGTGTGTGATATAAAAAAAAACATTCACTCATTTAACAATGATAGGACTTTACCAAGAGAGTTAAAACTAAAAATATATATAAAGAAAGTAACTTTTTACGTAATAAATAAAACAACTTAGTTCTGCAAATATCACTAAAAACTAATCTTATAAATTTATTAATTAAAATATAGATATTGTATAATAAGGAGATGAATTAACTATAACTATATAATTTTTAATATATTATAAATCTATAATTTTATTTAATTAAAAAATATAATTCGTGGTTTATTCAGCATTTTTCAGAGCTATCTCATAATCGAAAAATATGGTTTTTATAATTGTATTAAAGGATAAATTGATTCAAGACTATATGACTCCAAACAATAACTCTGAAGGTCTTCTCTGTGTAATTATAGGACGTGAAAAGGGGATTTGGTTCACGAAGACTGAAGATTAACCTATAATTGAGTCTCATATATCTTGAAGAGGTCAATTAGCGAACATATCTCCTTTCTTCGGTGTCAGATTGTGAACCCAAAGTGAAATGGGCCTTGAAATGCAAGCTCGCGCAGGAGGCCTCTGCAGGGGACTAATAGCGTGCTCTCATTTCCCTTTCGAAAGAAAGAGTGGTCTAGTATGTATTTAGGCCGATGCAGGTAATTCTCGACTTACAGAAATCTCTTAATAACATACATCGTCCTTCAAAAATCGATAGATTATAATAACAAATCGATAAAATACAATGGCACCACCCTCAAGAAGGGATGTGAAAATCGTAATTCCAAAATCAATGTAATATGATAAATATTATATTCATCATCATCATTGGCGCAATAGCCCCATGGTAGGCCAACGCCATCTGCCTATTAGCAGATTTCGAAAGAGTAGATGTTTTGTTTTTACGGTATAAGATTGTCAGCCCTACGCTCAACGGTCATATTAGACCGGGACTTGCGGTTTAAAGTGGATTCCGAACCACTACAAATATCGATCGCCAGAGCGCTATTCACTCACCCATCAGTCTTCGATAAATGTATTATAAAATCTAATATACTAATACAATAGTTATCAAACTGTCCCGAGGCCCGATTTTCAAAATGAGATATGAATTTGATTTAAAGCTTCAAAATTTGAAACATTAAGACAAAACTGTATCTATATTAGTACAATGGATCTCAAATTGGAAGGCACCATCTTCAAAGGATAATATACTTCGGATACGGATACGGACGTACCTGTTACGGAGTACCTGTGGGGTAAATATACCCCTGAAACCTCAACATAATCAAACTATAATATGCCTAAAATTTTGGAAAAATTAAAAAACAAATTCTAAGTTTTAAAAAATACCACTGAAGTTTTAGTGCATTTAAAAGTGCATCGTCTTTCAAAATCGATAGAATATAACAAAACGATAAAATTTTATCTGGCCAAGTACAATGACACCACCTCCAAGAAAGGATGTGAAAATCATGATTAAAAAAATCAATGTATTATGAAAAATCTATTGCAAAATCTGATATACTAGTACAATGGTTATCAAACTGTCGTGAGGCACGATCTTCAGAACGAGACATGAATGTCGTGATTTAAAGTCCTTCGAAATTCGATATATTAAAGCAAAATTGTATCTATATTAGTACAATGTCTCTCAAATTGATGTGAACCGCTTCTAAAGGATAATATACTTCAAATTTTTAAAAATATATTTTCCAATTTTTAAAAAAAAAACCACAGAAGTTTTAATGCATTTAAACATGCATCGTCCTTCAAAAATCGATAAATTATAACAAATCGATAAAATTTTGTCTGGCCAAATACAATGGTACCACCTTCAAGAGGGGACGTGCAAATCGAAATTCAAAAAACAATGTATTATGGTAAATCTATTATAAAATCTAATATACTAGTACAATGGTCATGAGTAGTTTGGCGACAATTTGTACTAGTACAAACTGTCATGAGGTCATCTTCAAAACGAGATAAGAACATCGTGATTTAAAACCCATCAAAATGCGATATATTAAGACAAAATTATATCTATATTAGTACAATGGCTCTCAAATTAGAGTGCACCACCTCTAAAAGACAATATATTCCAAATTTTGAAGCAATAAAAAAAAAAAATTTTTTTTTAAATATCACTGAAGTTTTAGTACTCGATGCAAGAACATGATAATGTTGCGTACTTTACATTAATTGTGGATTGTAATTAAGAAATATTTTACAAACATAATACGTATTACGTTAAATCATTTGCTTATTAATTGTTTTTATATAGTATTTATTTATATGTAATTTGAACATATATCATTGAGGCATAAATTCTATTTACTTTTTATGAGACGTCTTAAACAATTCTTAAATAATAAAATATAATTCCTTTTTTATTTATTTTCTAATCGAAGAAATCGTTGTTCAGCTACAACGAAATTATCTTTTAATTTCAATTCGTTTTCTTTCCACTTTATTTGATATTTACCGTCATTGAATTTCAAATTATCATTAAAACAAATAAAAATCTGAAATCTGCTCGGCAAATTTCAACTTATCATGTGTGAACATTCGAGAACGGATAAATAAACTCAGGAATATACCAATGTTTAATAATGCACGAGATATATGAAGCAATTGATTGGAATACTACAAGAATGGCAATGAATATAGCAATGTTGAATAGATCAAGAACTTCATGAAGAATGAATTGTTCAAGAATCTCTAAAAGAATATACAAAAGTAAGATAAATGTCGTCGTAAATGAAAAATGAAGTATTCCAAATTCTACAAGAAACGTTATCGCATACAATACCCAAAAGAATATATCAAAGTTTGAAAATTCTAGACATAAATGAAGAATGAAGTATTCCAAATACAATAAGAAGCACTATACAGCTCAATAGGCACCGTAAAATGCCAAAACTAATAAATATGAAACTGCAAAAAGGAGGAATTGATCAATGCACTACGAGTACTTATAGCCATTGGATATACAAATGTTTAAAATTTTAACCCAAAACATGAAAAGTGATTCAAAACCATACTACAAAACACTTCAATGAAAAGCCAAATTCTCCAGATAATTCCTTAAGATTAACGCTATTCATGAATCATTTCAAGAGTAACGGGGCTCAAAGCACCATTTCCCGCCAAAATTTCCAATGAAGTTTTATTTGCTTGGCCCTCTTTTTCGAATAACACCACGAGCCCCTAACCAGGACAACATCGTGGTCACACATGATAATAAGGCTATCAGTTTTAGAAAAATGTTTCATTTCTATTTTCAATGCCCTTGAATCCAACTTCCAAAATGATTATAATTCAAATGCTTTTATTTCAATACTAGATAAAAATAGAATATTACTTTCTTCTATTTTGCCCATTAAAGTCAACCGAATGATCGATAGAGAAACGAATAAATTTTTATTCACTTTAGTAACATTTCTACTTTGTATACACCAGAAATATTCAGCTTAAAGAAGTATATTCATTTTTTCATCACTAAACCTCAAATCTGCAAGTATCCAACCTCGTTTTCTCGTAAATTCTCGAATGTTTTGACATTTGAAGGAACCTTGAAGAACGATGCCAGACATAAGATCTGTAGCAAGTAATTCAATTATTATATTAGCACGTGCATCGCCATTACTTTTTACTCGCACATAGTACACTTCAAATTCCTTTTTATCCCCCTGGCGCCTCCAAAGAAATAAATTGTTAAGCATATTCTTTCCAAATGACAGACACTGGATTTTAATTCATTACCTACTTCTTTAGAAATATAACTTCTTTCGCTTCTTGAATCTATCAATGTTCTTATTAATTTTGAAACTACGATTGAGCGATTACGTAACATGTTTTCAAAAGTACGTTATGTATAAGTTTCGGAAAATTGCATTGCGATATGGATATAACGGTATTATTTTCTGACTCATTAGTTTTCTTTTCTTCCTTAGATTTGAAGAAATAAAAATATTTATTGTAATGTTACAGGTTTCACAGGTTTGCAACTTCGATCTACAATCAATTGATAAATGAGATTTAAAGAAAAAACATCTGTAATATCTGCATTCTTTTTTTATTTTTGCCTTTTTTTTATCATTTGAATATTTGTTACTGATAGGAAAAATTAAATCTAGAAAATGAGTGATTGAAGATCGAAAAAATAAAAACTATGAAAGCTATTCCGAATACAGAAGTTCGTTTGATTCGTCGCTCTACGGTCATCTTGTGCACACGAGAGCATTTGTCGCTCTACAGTCCTTTTGTGCACGGGAATTTGAATGCTATCTTTGACTATTACCGCCAGTTAACAGCCTTAAATCCCTATGCGATTTAATTGCATCGCATAGAATATCAGCGTCCTTAGATAAAGAATTAACTGGTCATATAGGAACGAAACAGGACGAATTCTTAATTTAAACCCAAGAATTAGGCCATGAAGGCGATATCCCTTTGTAAACAAAAATAAAAGTTTTGCAAAAACAAAACCTAGATTTCAAAATTTTCAGTTCGATAAAATGGTTTCGAATGTGTTTTTGTCTGAGTTAAAAGAGTTCCGAGTAAGTTTTGTGTAAAAGGAATCATGCATTACACGCTTGTTCCAAATTCAATGTCCTATCGGTACCCGAGAGAATCGAAACTTTAAAAGCGCTCAAAGCTTGTTTTAAATGTTTGGCAGTTAAATGCAAATACAAAAATTGTTTTTGTCGGAAACCACACAATCAATTAATTCATTTTTAAAGAAATAAAAAAAAAAAAAAAAAGAAATGAAAATACAGGAGAAATGAATGTCTTTGAGCAATCAGGTGAGAATTGCTATAGTTCAAACCCGCCTGTTGTTGCTTCGAACGTTCGTTGTTTCCGCCTGAGTCGAAAAGAGCCAAACCTATTATTGAGTATTATTTGCTGTTTAATAGAATATTATAATTCACAGTGGAGAGAGGTTAGATGTCCGTTAGACATAAGAAGTCAAACGTGTTTGATTAACAGTCAATGTGCAAATAGGTTACAGCTTAAAAAAGAAAGGATGAATACGGAGATTTCATGCCTAAATGACACGAATATGGTCATTACTAAGAGAGTTAATACAATAATCTTTAGTAAGGATAAAAGTTTTGAGAAAGATATGATTACGTTAATATTTAAAGAGGGTGTGATATTATCCCTCAGAAGTTGGTAGATATTAAGAGCAAACACACAGTATTTGGGTTTGTAATTAGTGGAATAGTTAAACAACGAATGAGATTCATTGTGGGATGATTAGAGAAAATCTAAATGAAATATTGAGAAAATTTTGGGAAGTAGAAGGGTTCATGAAATTAAAATTAAAAGGTGATAGTAAAAATCTACATGTAAAGAACATTTTGTGAAAACACATTGGAGAAACATGGGGGGCAGGTACATAGTACAAATGCCACTTAAAAAAACCCAATTTTGCTTCGGTAATTATAAATGGATAGCTCTCAAAAGGCTAAGATAATTGTGGGCTAGAATGTCAAAAGATCAAGAATACTTGCAATTATAACGAGAATTTATGGAAGAGTACGAGAGACTGGGTCAAAACTTGCACCATCCAGGAAAATTTGCAAAATTATATCATTGATTTAGAAAAATGGCTCATTAACTGGAAGATAAAATTAAATGTGGACAAGACTGAAGCAGTTCTTTTCATTGGCAAAAAATCCTATAACCCTCCTAATATTAAAATATACAATGATTATATCACCTGGTCTAAAGAAACTAAGTACTTAGGAATTATCCTTGATCGTAAATTTAACTACAGATCGCATATCTACAACCTTAGAAATAAATTCAATACTCAATTTAGAATTCTCTACCTTTTAATCAATAGAAATTCAGCTTTACCTCTTAATCTCAAAATTCTAATATATTTCTCTTATCTTCGTCCAGTATTAGCTTATGCAAGCCCAGTTTGGGGTTCTGTAGCACATACAAATTTTGAAATTATTCAAAGGCTTGAGAACAAAACTCTCAGAATGTTAACGAATTCACCCTGGTACTTTCGTAATGACGATATTAGACGAGCTCTCTCTATTCCAAGTTTAAGACAATTTGTTCACAAAATTTCTACTAAATTCTATAATGATATGCGAAACATTAATAACCCTGTATTAAATATCCTACAAAATTACGATTATGATATTTCTTCCCGCAAAAATAGCAAAAGACCTCGCACTGTTCTAAATATTTTAAATTAATTCCTTTCAACTGCCTAGATGAAAAAAGTTCGCTTTTCTCCTAATTTGACCTTTGTTCATTCGGGGTTATTACATGCAACTGATTCCATCAACATCTACATTTTTGAAATTTTTGGTATTTTTCATTTTATAATTTTATTAAATAAATAATTCTCTTTAAAAAAAAAAGGGGCATTTAATTATCTATTTTTATTATCTATTTTTCTTATTAACTCAAAGGGCATGAGATCACCGCTATGTTTAAACATTTTACAAAGAAGGAGCAAGTGGCCGCTACGCGGCCAAGGATCTCCGTAATACACTGAAGTGACAAAAGTCATGGGATACCTCTTAATATCGTGTCGGCCCTCCTTTCGCCCGGCGAAATGCAGCAGCTCGACGTGGCATGGACTCAACAAGTCGTTGGAAGTCTTCTGCAGGAATATTGAGCCATGCTGTCTCGATAGACGTCCATAATTGTGAAAGCGTTGATGGTGCAGGATTTTGGGCACGAACAGATCTCTCGATGATGTCCCATAAATGCTCGAAGGGATTCATGTCGGGCGATCTAGGTGGCCAGATCATTCGTTAGAATTGTCCAGAATGTTCTTCAAACCAATCGCGAACAGTTGTGGCCCGGTGACATGGCGCATTGTCATCCATAAAAATCCCATCGTTGTTTGGGTACATGAAGTCCATGAATGGCTGCAAGTGATCTCCAAGTAGCTGAACATAAGCATTTCCAGTCAATGTTCGGTCCAGTCGCACCAGAGGATCAAGTCCATGCCATGAAAAAACAACCCACACCATTACGGTGCCACCACCAGCTTGAACAGTGCCTTGCTGACAGTTTGGGTCCATGGCTTCGTGGGGTCTGCGCCACACTCGAACCCTACCATCAGCTCTTACCAACTGAAATCGTGACTCATCGGACCAGGCCACGGTTTTCCATTCATCTAGGGACCAACCGATATGCTCACGTGCCCACGAGAGCCGCTGCAAGCGATGTCGTTCTGTCAGTAAAGGCACTCGAGTCGGTCTTCTGCTGGAATAGCCCAAGAAAGCCAAATTTCTCCGCACAGTTCTAACAGACAAGTCCCTTGTACGTCCCACATTGATTTCTGCGGTTATTTGACGCAGTGTTGCTTGTCTGTTAGAATTTACGACTCTTTGCAGACGTCGCCGGTCTCGGTCGTTAAGTGCAGGCGGTCGACCACTGCGCTGTCCATGGTGGGATGTTATGCCTGAAATTTCATACTCTCGGCACACTCTTGACACAGTGGATCTGGGAATGTTGAATTCCCTAACGATTTCCGAAATGGCATGACCCATGCGTCTAGCTCCAACTAACATTCCGCGTTCAAAGTCTGTTAATTCCCGTCGTGCGGTCATCATCACGTCAAAACCTCTTCACATGAATAACTTGAACAGAAATGAAATCTCTGCGAAAGCACTGCGCATTTATACCTGTTCTACGCGATGCTACTGCCATCTGAAAATTTGCATATTGCTATCCCATGACTCTTGTCACTTCAGTGTAATCTGCAATAAGAGAGAGAGACTGGGTCACATGAAAGAAGTTACTGAGCAGAAAGTACCAGATGCATCTTATTATGCAACTCATCATGACATTTACCGACCTGAGAAGCAAAGCACGATATTACGAGAATATTCTAATTGTTCTATACAGTACAACGATGGCGTTATAAAGATGATTTATTTACAATTATGACGAGATTTCGGAAACGAAAATTATTTACGCTTTATCCGCGGACATCAGAATGATATACAGTATAATCCTGATTGACCCTAGTCTGCATGCACTTTAAAGAATTGTATATTTGCAAAATATATGTTTATTTATTTATTTTGTATTTAAACTGATGCTTCATCCGAGTCCTTTATAGCTGCCTTAAAAATATTTTTGTACGTAAAAGAAAGTGTTCTAAATTGTATTCTGATAATGCGAAGAATTTTGTAGGTGCAAATAGAGAAAGTGAAAAGCTTCATTAGCTGGTTGTCAATCTTGATATTAAGTTATCTTCATGTTTATGTGAAGAAGGTATTGAATGGAAATTTATTCTGTCTCGAATCCCAAATTTTGGTGGTCTCTGGTAAGTGGCTATTAAATCATTTAAGTTTCATTTTAGAAGAATAGTTAAAGGTGCTAGTTTAAATTATGAAGAGTTTTTAAATGTATGTATACAAACTGAAGTAATTTTGAATTTTAGGTCATTGAATCCAATTTCTACTGATAGTGATGACTTCGAAGTTTTAACTAATGCACATATTTTTATTAACTGATCAATGACAGCTATTTTAGAGCTTAATTTAATTGTTTTAAAAGATAAAAGTGTTTAAAAGTGAAAAAGAGTAATTAAAAATTTTTAATTTGACATTTGAAATTTTAATTGGACGTCGATTTTGTATTTGAAAAGGACAATGTAAACATTGGTGAAGTATTTTACTGATGATAGTTTACCTACTTATAATGGTCTCTAAGCAAAATAATTTATATTTATTATGGCGTTGATAATATAAATTGAGTTCTTAATGTAAAAACACAGAGCGGAATTTTTTGAGATTTTAGGAATAAGAATATTAGACAATCACAACCTCCCAAATATTCGAAAATTTATACTTAAAATTTCTAAAAAATTCTACAATAATCTTCCACACAGGCGCAATTAGGTTTTAAACTCTTTTCCTAGGTATGACAGTTCTTTGTTTAAAAATAGAAAAAGACCTCATACTGTTCTCAACATATAATGCGTTGCTTTTCTCCTCGATCCTCTTCCTGACTTGCCAATACTGCAAATAAATCCAATACTGCAATACCCACCTGATGGCTGGCCTTCTTCCATTTCTATATTTTTATCTCATTATGTATAAATATTTTTATTTTTATCCTCAATTATTTTTAATTTTTTTACTTATTCCTATTTTATTTCTATTGCCTTTCTCTTTATTTTTTTCTATATATATATATAAATACGTGAATCGTGTGCACGTATTTCAATGGGCATTGACCTAAAGCAGGGGTCGGAAACCTGCGGCTGGCGAGCCACATGCGGCTCTTTGCATGTGAAGCTGCGGCTCTTTAGTTCCATATGCAAATATTATTTATTTTATAAAAAAAACATTTAAAAATGTAATTAAATAATTTACTGTTAATAATTGAATATAATTAAAAGTAAATAACAAGACGCCAACTAAAACAAAATGAAAATATAGAGTTGTGTTTGAAAAACTTAAAATAACAAGTTATGAGCCAAATTTTCCAAACTTTCTAAAACCATCTTTTACGCAAAGCCAACGCTCCCATTGAATTTGATTCAGTAATTAAATGGGTTATTGAATTATTAATAGAATTATAGAAATTTGTGGCTAACTTATGAACATATTCGTTGGCATATCCAGAGACTGTTTTTTCTTTATTTTAAAATACCAAGGCGCATTAACTATCATGTGACTTTATTTTCTAATTTTCTATAAGAATAAAATTGCATTGAGAAAGCCATCGCTCCCATTGAATTTGTTTGCTCAGTTGTTTAGTTTTTGAAGTACAAGTTAGTTTGTAAGGAAATGTTTAATTGTTTTAATTTTTTACTTAAATTTATTCTAACATAATAATTATCCTAATAATGCCATATAAATATTATCTAATTTGTTGTTTAGAAAAACACTACTTATATATGAATAAATAGATATTTTTTTATGAATAAATAGATTAATTCTTTTATCAAAAAATTTATTTATTTAGCCAGTACTATTTAATGTTGGCAAGAAAATATTTTACCTTGCTCTTTAAAAACTTTGAAATTTTTGTAAATTGTGATTTTGGCTCTTCCGACTCAAATTTGTGAAAACGTTGTACCTAAAAATGGTCCCAAAATCGAGCCCTGAACATCAAAAATAAATACTTCTTAGAGTCAAGACGATTAACGGAGAGCCAAAATACGTTTAAACCAGAAGTCACCAGTATCTAATATTTGTGTCTTGCCTACACCAGAGTGAGTAATTTCTATTGAAATAAAGTTTGCTTATATTAATAATGTAATGTATTTTTTTTTCTATTTGTTTTATTGTGCAGATTGATTTTATTATATCACAGGTTACTGAATGTTTAGTTAAACATGTCAATGTTTGTTGGCTCATGAATGTAAATGGCATCACGAGTGTAATTGATGGCAAAAAGATGGAAATGGAAATTGGCGCCAGAGGAATTATGACTTCCTCGTCTGCGTGGGCGTGAGCTTGCTTGAACGATAAAAAAATATACAAATATATAAAATTCTTTTTTGTTTTTAAAAAATCAGTTTTGGTACAGTCCACTAAGAGTGTGTTTTATTTATATGAAGACCATAATATTTAACAAGCGTAATGATCAATTTTATTCCTTACAGACAACTGATTACGATTCAATATTTGTGCTGCTTTAGTACTAATCGAATTATTTATCATTTAAGTAATTTCTCAGCACTCAATTTTTTTTTTTTTAATAATTCAATCTTTTAGGTTACATGAAAATAGTCTTTTGAAGTCCGCTTTCTATTAAACTTGAGTGTTAAATCTTGTTTATTACTGTGCCCAAAAAGTAAGACCAATTTTTTTTTTTCAAAAATTCTTCCATATTTGTTTCACCGTTTTCAAAGTAATCCTCTCCGGACACGATGCACTTACGCCAACTTTTTTTCCAATCCTCAATGCGTGCTAAAAAGTCATGGGCAGGGATGACCTTCAAAGCGCGCGGCGGTTCACTTTGAATCTCTTCAATCGACTCAAAATGGTGTCCCCGCAGTAGTCTTTTGAGTTTAGAGAATAGCTAGAAGTCGAACGGTGTGAATGCGGTGGTTGTGGAACGATATGGGTTTCATTTTTGGCGTAAAAGTCAATGTAGTGTCAGTTGCATATTCAGTGTTTTCGGTACCAATCGAGATTTCACGCGTTTGAGGCCCAAAATGGAATGGACCGATCCTTTTGAAATTCCAATATCATAAGTAAGGTCTCTAATTGTAAATCCACGGTTTGCAAGTACCAAATCTTTAATTTTTTGGACGTGAGTGTCGTCGGTTGAGGTTGATGGTCAACCAGAGGGCTCTTCGTCTTCAACGCGTTCTCTGCCTTCTTTCAACTGTTTATACCACTTGTAAACATTTCTTTTCGATATAGGAAGGCTCACCGAATGCCTTCTGCAGCATTCTATACGTTTTCGCTAACAAAATTTAATGTAAGTTCTTTGCTCAATTAATTCAGATGTTTCAAAAATCGCCGGAATCAGTTTTAGTGTCTCACAAAGCCAAGCGTAACTTAAACACTAATAAATATTCTGACGTCAAATTTCACACAGATGTCAAGGACAGTGCCAAGAAACTAAAAAAGAAAAAAAATTGAAATACCATATGCCTGGAAAATTGAAATTGAAAATTGATCTTACTTTTTGGACACAGTAGTAAGTAATTTTAGGATAATTGGGTTCAAAAGATACCCGTAACTACCACTTGTTACGTTAAATGAATTTAAGTTTCTAGCAAATTTCTATCTGATCGTACAACTTACGCAATCCATGAATATATTTGTCTTCTAACAAGTTATAAATTTAGCAGTTTATTCATATGACTATTTATTAGGACCATATCTATTTTTCAACAATTTTAAACAAGAAACATAATTTTCTTCTGTAAGAATGAAACCAGGTACACGATTGTATGCTTTCTCTTCAATTAAAGATTTTAAATGTGTAAAATTTTCAACTTTACTTAAACAACACTTTTTATCAATTGAATTTTAAAAATCATTGTAGAATTTCAATTTTTTGATATCGCGTATAAAAGTTGATAGAAGATTGAGATTTTTTTTTTTTTTTTTTTTTTTTTTTTTTTTTAACAAATATAACATATTTTTTTTACAAGTCGTCAAATTCTATAGTTCTGTAGAATAATTTAAATTTTTCAATCTAAAAAACTGAAATTGAAAACTAGTTCATTCAATCCATTAAAGTAAAATCTCAAATGATTTATGATGATGCCCTGCCAGAAACTGCAGACCATTTTGCCGTTACAGGAACCAGGCCTCATTTGAACAGGCCTCAGAACCAGGCCTCAGAACCTCATTTGCCCAGGGTGCACCAATGAGGATGTGGGTCTGCATTGCACCAGAGGATTATTAAGGCAATGACTTCTGTCATCTTTGCATTTTTTGGATGTTTATTCTTTTGTATTTACTTTTTGTCTTATGTGTTTTACTTGTACTTGCCTTGCCATAGGAAATAAAAAAATTATGATGATGCCGAATTTGCTATAATATCAAATAACACGAAAAGATAAATTATGCATTGAAAGGGTCAGAGTTACATCAAATAGTTCATTCAATGCTTGATGCTAAACCGATTTTTCTTTCTTTCCGATTTTGTTTCTTTTATTTAATTAGGGTACCAAGTAGCCATCTTTGGTTCATGACATGAGTGTAAGCGCATTCATGTAGTGTTCAGCGAGTGTAAAGATTCGTGTGTTTCTAAAGCCTCCATAATATGCTTCTTACCACTGTGGTGTCTAATAAATCAATCACATTCAATCACAGCTTTATTTTAAACACTATTTATTTTTACACACAAATAAACACGACATTTACAAAAATAAATAAATAAATAAATAAACAAAAAACAACTGCATAAACGACCTCGAGTTTGAAGAACGTTGCTGTCAATATGCATCAGGCTACATATAATCTGTTAAATTAAAGGAGATCAAAAAAATGAAATGGACTGAAAACTATTAAATTAAATTAAATCTATTAAATTAATGAAAATTTTTTTAATTAAATTGTAAATTTGAAATGATTTAAGGAACATTTTATTTTTTGAACTGCTCAATTTAAGCTAATTTTTATTTATTTTATTTCATTTATTTATCCTTTTTTTTTTTTAATTTCTTTTGGGATGAATTCTGAATCTATTTTCATTATATTGTTTTGAAAAGTTTAATATTTTATGAATATTAATGTTTTATAATATTTTATAAAGATTAATGTTTTATAATATTTTATAAAGGTTTTTATATTTGTCAAAATATTGATCTAAATTTTTTGAAGAATATCTTTTCATCATTTGTTTATAATAATTTCAATTTTAAATATTGAGCATAGATAAATCGGAGTATTTCAAACTACTATCAGTTAGCAATTCCAATAATGTTGAGCAAAAAAAAAAAAAAAAAAATTTTTTTTTTAAAACTTTTTTTGATTAATTCTTGGCTTGACTTGGGGTATTGAGATTTATGATCTCTCTTATAGTAGATTAATACGGAGATCCTTGGCCACGTAACAGTCTTTACCTCCTTCACTGTTAGATGAAACATAGTGGTGGTCTCATGCCCTTCGAGTTAATAAGAAAAAAAAGATAATTAAATGCCTTTTTTAAAAGAATTATTTATTTAATAAAATTATAAAATGAAAAATAACAAAAATTTCAAAAAATGGAGTGTAAATATTAATGAAATCAGTGGCATGTAATCAAAAAATAAAACAGAATGAGCAAAGGTCAAATTAGGAGGAAAAAAAAGTAGCTTAGGAGAAAAGCGAACGCAATTGATTGAAAATCGTCAGGATCAGAAATTAATTTAAAATATTTAGAGCAGTGCGAGGTCTTTTGCTATGTTTGCGGGAAGAAATATTATAATCTTAATTTTGTAGGTTATTTAATACAGAGTTATTGACGTTTTGCATATCATTATAGAATTTAGTAGAAATTTTGTGAACAAATTTTCTTAAACTTGGAATCAATTTATGATCGCTCAAGTTGCATTGTCTTAGTTTATCGAAATGTTATACAAGTAAAATAGACACTGTATTGATGAATACCAATTTTTGTTTTTACATATATCAACAATTATATTATTGATAAAAATATAGCAAGTACCAAACTATCATAGTGAATAATGTATGTATATCTACTATGAGAGTTAAGTTCAAATTTTCTATTTAATCAGAAGAAATAATTATTTAATTGTATCTGGACCTGTTTTGAAAAACAAAATTACACATATTGAAGAATAGTCAATATTAAATTATTGAAAGCATATCTAGTGAAAGCAGATATTTTAATGCATATCTATTTCGTAGTTTTTTGAATTTCAAGCAATCAAGCAAACCAGCGTGTCTGTTTATTATTGTATGTCCTTTAGTATTTTGATATTAGTTTTAAATCATTTATTTGAATGTAAACTTTTATATCATTATTGTGATCATCTTTAATGGCTGATTAATAGGTAACATTTGAAAGCAACATTTAAATAATTCAATTTGAAAGAGAAAAATTGATTTGTCTGCATTCTTCTGATTTTTCTATTTCCTAAGAGAGAAAGTGAAATAATTTTTTTTTAATATATAAAGTTTAAATTAAGTTTTTGTGGAAATTTTAAATGTTTATTAATTTAGCAATCTGAAATTATGTCTAATAAAAATTAATTTATCATATAAAAGTTTCCATAGTGAAACTGAAAAAAATTTTCAATATGAGGAATACGGAAATCAATTTGAAATAGAAAAAAAATCATACAAAAGTTTTTAACTCCTTTTAAAATATGTTATTTATAAAATGAATCCATGCTAATTACGATATTTAATATTTGAATTTATATCCTTTGTTTCAAATAAAATATAGTAATATATGTATTGACTGAAGATCTTTTACTGTAAAAGTAATTTGATTAATTCAAAATGGAAAGAATTTTTTATTCCAAAGTTAATTCTGAATGATTATTTTTAAATGCTTTCTAATTTTAAAAATTCAAATTGCATCTTCTCGTTCTTCTGCAATCACATATTGAAAATCGACATAAATTTTTTTATTTTCCTAGTTTATTTTCTATAAAGACTTTCCATATTAAAATATTTCTATTTTGGTTAATTTTGGATAATTATTTGTAATAAAATTTATGTATTATCTTGTTGTAGCAAGTTTGACAAAATCTTAAGCAACATATTAAATATTATATAATGTTACATTGTACTTTTATTTATCAGAAATAATGAATTTAATAATAATTTTAATCAACCAAGCTTCTGCTATTGCAATTATTGTGGCAGTGAACATATTATTTCAACCACATTTCAAAACGTGAATTGTTTGCCATTACTAAATGTAATGGTATTTTTTATCTAACGTCTTGAAGCACAACCATTTTATACCGAATATAAAAATGCTATCAATTCATTTATGTGATATTGTCACTATTTACAATAAAAAAAATTAAATCTTTATTTCCATGGATTTCCTTTGATACTTATTTAATAGAAATGGATTCCTACTTAGTCCTAAGTTTCACAAGATTTCACTACTAAAAATAAATTTACCAAAGCTACTATTGCAGGAAAATAACAAAAATGTACTTATATTTATGTATATTTTTCTTTTTCTTTCAGTTCAAAATGGGTTTAATTCGACATTATTTAAGGGTGTTTTTTAGAACTCATTTTAAACCTATTTCTCCTGAAATTGCTAAAAAGTGGGAAATAAATTCTGCTGTGTTATATTTCCTCTTTGCTTGGACAGCATGTGGATTGTCTATTTATTATGTAAAAAATAATGTTTATAACAAAGATTCAGTTTATTCATCTGGTGTAGCATTTACACGTAAGTATTACATATATTTTATATCTAATTTATTGCCTAGTTATGAATTTATGTTTATTATATATAATTGGTTTCTACTGTAAAAAAGGCAAATAATGATTAAGGAACATATTAAATTGAGCACCAACTTGTTCATACAAAGGCCTTATTCAAATTTATTCATATTGGTTTACTACACTTGTTTTTATGTAATTAAAATTGTAATTTATATTAAATACAACATATAAATATTTACAACTTTTTTTTTTCAATTTTTAAAAAACTAAATTTACAATTAAATGAAATGTATCGGATTCATTTGCAGATCTCTAACTTTCTGCTTTTAATATGTATAAAATAATTTTCTGCATTTAATATAAATAAAATGCATTGCTTTGTTTTTATTTTCTTTCTCCATTTTTTGTCTACCATTACTTTATTGGAGCAGAAGTCATTAATTATCTGTGATTTTATATAACCAAGAATAATTTTTTTTTTTTCCCAAAAGATGAATTTTTAGGAAAAATTAGTTTTGGGACTTTTTTTAAATTTCATGTTGAAAATTAGACTCTTTATTGCAAATTATTCATTAAAGTCTTGATAAATTTATTACTATTTTCATTCACCTAGAATAAAAGCTTTATACCATGCATCGTAAGACAATATAATTTAAAATTGAAGAAATACACTCAAACCATTCAATTATCGTTTCATCATTAATTGTCTGGCTGTATATTAAAATTTTCTGAATTTTTTTAATTGGAATTATATCAAGGATAAGTTAGTTATCTTTAAAAAAAGATAACCAAGTTTCTTTCATCCTTTTTTCAGAATGTAAAATCTGATGAATTCTTCCGTGATAAAAAATACATTAACTCTCCCATTTTAGGGACAATGTTGACATATTAAAGTGGAGGAATTTTAGAATATAAGAAAGATACAGTGATTTTCTATTGTTCAAATATTGTCATGATTTATTATGATGATATATAATTTAATTATAGATTTTTAAACAAAACTTCCCAAAATTCTGTTTTCAGAAATTTGAAATTTTTAATGTTGTAATTTTTTTTGCTGTTGAAAGTTAATTACTGATCTAATGCCTAGTTAAATTAATAAAATCAAATGTTTATCAAACTTAGTGTCTAATATTCCATCTGTCTTTGTTTTGTTTTTTTAATTAATGAGAAACTATATACAAAAAATTGGTTTTATTAGACAACATAATATTATAATAAAAAAGGTATGTACATCTACAAACATATAATTAAAAATATATTCATGCATTAATTAGGTAGAATGTTTTTATGACAATATTTATGATTATGTTTTATATTCATTAGTTTAAGAATTGTTATTGCAAATCAATTAAGAATTATAAATTTGGGACAAAATCTAACATGGACATGAATCTAACTCATGCCCCCCCCCCCCCCATTTCTTCATACTTTGATTGTGTTTTGCCATGTAGATTGTAATTTCTCCCACACTTTCCTGTGGCCTGTTGCCCAAGTGGTTAGCGCTCTGGCCTTTGGTATCCCAGGCTTCATGTTCGAATCCTGGCGGTGGCATGGATATTTATTAGTGGCTTGGAATCCACTTTCAACTGTAGGTTCTGGTCTGTTTAGCCCTCATGTGCACAAGATGACCATGGTGCAATAAACTAAACCAAACCCACACTTTCCCACTTGGTGGGAAGTGGATAAAAGCAGAGTTAAGAATATAGATAAAGAAAAATTAGGAAAGAAACCAGATGATTAAAAGATACTATATTAAAAATGGCTTAGGATAAATAGATTAAGATATCTTTTCCTAACATCTTGGAGATAATGAAATGAAGGGTATTTTAGAAATAAACAGCTTTCTTTAGCAGATGCTAAAAGATAAACATGCAATGAAGAGAATGTAATTTTAAGTATGAATTTAATCAATTAACTGAATTATTTTAAATGGTATTACTTGAATTGCAGATGATGGTTTTTTCAGGAAAGAAAGAGCAATTCAAAAGTAGAGATAGACAAAAATGACATAATTACCACACTCCCATCTCCAACCACTTCTTAATGTCCCATACAAACCATCAATGGACAGTAGGGTTGTCTTAAAAATATGGTTCCTATCCTATGGAACATTAAATTTATTTCTTGCTCTTTTAGGAGTCACCAATTTAGTGCCAAAATAGGTGTATCCACTTTAGAAATTGTCCCTTAAATTCAAGATGTTTATGAATACTGCATTATTTAAACAATTTTTTATTATAATAGAATATAAAATATTGGAAATATAGATGTTAGAATTAGAAATAAGCATTTTATCGAAAAATAAAGTCTAGTGTTTCTTTTATTATTATTATTATTTCATCTTGTTGAAGAGTTGTTGAAAAATGGTTATTTTTCCAACTTACTTTGAACAGTAGTCAAAATATTTTAGACAAATATTTAAAGATATATTAACAAGCCTGTAAATCTATATAAAAGTTCTTTGCCAGATATCGAAATAAAAACATTTTTATTTAACACATATAATTTAATAGTATAATCACTTAAAGCCTAGTAATTTTATAAGAACTAAACAGAATAATGTTATGTTGTTGAACAATTATTGATGATTAGAAAATTATTTTTGTGTTGATATGAAATTTACACTTTTTTTTTTTTTTTTATCTTTCCATAATACCTTATTTCTTAAAATCATTTTGTGCTTTATCTAATTTATTATGAATAGGGATTACTATATTAAATGTATTGAAATTTTTATTATATTTGATTATACAAATGTAAATAAGTTGCTGTCAATAGTGTTGTTATTCATTAGTGAATGGTTATTGGTGTTAATAAATATTCTTGAAAAAATGAATGATGCACAAAATTCACTGAATTAAAATTAATTAATCTTTATCAAAATATTATACTAATGCTCTTATTTTTTGCTTACTTTAGCTGTAATATCCAAATTACTATTATCAGAACAATTTTCGTGTATTTAGAACAACATAGATGATATTACAGATTTGCATACTATAAAAATCCAATTTAGAAAATTTATTTTATTCAGTATGTCCCAAAATAACATCATAAAATATTTAATATATCTACAGTAATATTATATGTGTTTCTTTCCTTTTGCATGTGTTAAGTAAAAAAAATTCCATTTTTATTATACAAATATATTAGTGTAGATTCCTAAAAAAATTGTATTAAAGTTGCATTTGTGCAATTAATAAAATGTACAGTTTTGTACTTTTATAGAAACTGTAAGTTTAAAATGATTTTGAGTTTTGAATTTTTGAAAAAAATTTTTTTTTTTTTTTTAATTCTGCCTTTTGAAATACACTATTCTTAGACTCGCTTTCATAAAACCATCAAAAATGGATAGCACTAATTTTTTTTCCCAATATCTCATCAAACATTTACTTGTAATATATTTATTATGTAATTTTGAAGAATTGTAAAATATTTGTAAATTTTTTGCACCTGAATTCTATAAATACTTTCATTTTATAGAAATCATTAAAATATTTTTATTTCAAGTATATGTACATACATTGTCATTTCATTCTAGTTAATGTTGAAACTGAGTATCATTCTAATCAGAATACATATATTATAGCTCCATTCTAAATAAATCATTGTAATGAGTATGAATAGCATTTTGATGTCTCTTCTAATTATATATAATTAAATGAAATATAATGACATATTTTTTAAACTTGTTTTAATTTTATGTAATAAATAAAAAGTTTTATTTCAAATAAATTGGCTATAAAGCAATGGAATTTTTGTATATATTTTGTGTTAGTGTAAGAAAACTATTTGTATTTGTAAAATAATTTTCTAATCATCAATATTTGATTAATTAGTTTTTAAATATAAAAAACCATATAAAAATTAATATTTGTAATTTTTCTGAAAAAAAATTTATTGATAGAAACTGGTCTTTCTAATTTAATCTTTTTGTATTTATGTATATTTTTATAGATAACAATTTTTAGATAAAAAATAACAATGGACATTGTATATTTATTTTGTTTGAAATATTAAATTGTATACTTGTTAAAATTATAAATGATTCTCATTTATTTTAAAAATTAAACTTATTTTGATTTACTTGCATTATAAGAATTTGCAACAAATTCATTTAATACACTTTTCCATAATGTATGTAAAAATTTTTAATAATATCAGGAACGATGTATTGACTTTTATAATTTGTCTTTGTATTGACTTTTATAATTTGTTGTGTTGACTTTTATATAAAGACACAAATTCTTAAATGTATCTGTAAAATGGAAAAAAAGAAAGCATAAAATTATTAACATAACATAAAAACTGAAAATTTTAATATGAAATTTAGAAGTATTATTTGTTAAATAAGAATGTTAATAAAAATAAATTTAATGCATACAAAATTAGTGGTTTTTTAATGCATGCATGATATTATAGAACAGTGTTTGAATCCAGCAAAATGTAAAATAAATTATTATTATTATTTGCATTTTTTTAATTAAAAATCAATGTCACATTATAAAAGTACTAAATTTGATTATGATGTTCCATTCATTTAAAAAAATAATTTTAAATTATGTTATTTTTACTAAAAATTATTTATATTTAATACATTCTGCTTGTTATGATTTTTCAGCTTATGGAAGCATGAAGAAATTTGCACATTTTAATACCGATACTACATTCATCCATATTAAAGGTTTCAATCATGTTGAGACAGAAGTTTTGTCTTTGGATGAAATTCATCAAAGACATGAAGAAGAACTTCAGAAGGGAAAAAATGTTTGATGTATTAATTTTGTGAATGAATTCTTTTATCGGTATGAATAAAATTTGTATAGGATTATTTAACATTTGTTTCAAATTATTTAACATTTGTTTCAAACTAATCCATTTTTAAAAACAAGAGTTATATTAAATGAATTCAAATTACCATCTTTTTCTACTATAATAAAAATATATATATTGTAATTTATAGTTTAAAAATTGTGATTTTCATTCTTATATCATTATAATTATTTTTCATTTTCAAATATGGTTCATTTTTAGTAATTTTCCTTACAGAAAAAATATTTTTTTTAATTAACAGATTAAATTTTTTATTTAAAAAATTGCTTATTTATTTGTATTTATTATAAGTTAAAATTATAGAAACTTTTGTATAAAAATAAATTTTATATAGTCAATTTGAAATAAAATGTTAAAAGTTAATTAACAACTGACATTATTAATCAAATATTAATCAAAAAAGTTTAACAATGGACTTTATTTCAGGTTTACCTTCCTAAGAAAATTAGTATGTAAAAAAAATAATTTAAAAAAATTTTATATCATTAATATAATAATATAATCATATAAATCTTCTTGATAGTATGATTTATAGCATTTATTATAATTTCAAAAGAAAAAAAAAGAGTTATCTAATGTCAATAAATTGTCTTATATATTATCCTGAAACAATTATACACCAGCTAGTGGCAAATTAGATATGTGATCAATCTATTCCAATCTTTAAATTATTTTTTTTTTTTTAACTGTGATAATATTTGTATACTTTCTTTCAAAATTCAAACATGTACAGGGTTGTTGTTCAAAAACCTTTACAATGCAAAATAAAATGAAGTTATTTTATTATTTAAAGTTAAAGTCAAAAGCAATAAACGATTAATTTAAAATTAATTTTTTTTCTATAGGAATAATGCTAAAGGTTGAAGTCATTAAGCCAGATTGCTCTATTGCTGTAATTGGTTACTGTGTTCAGTCCGATGTAATAAATGTACAAAACATGGGGCTTGATTAATATGGACTGAATATAATTATTTATGCATGAAATAATTATATTCGGCCCATATCTGTTGAATGATATTGTTGAAAAGTTTTCAAAAGAGGCTACTGAAAAGTGCATATATGGTTAAATTAATGGTGCAATTTGCTTTTTCAATCTAGGCTTTTTAAAATTTCAGACACTGGTAAAAGCCTCCATCAAACTTGTCTCCAAATATTCATGGATTTGAGGAAAACGAAAGTAGAAGTAATTTTTTTAAATATTATTGGCTCCTAACAATGAATTCAGTGCCATGCCACTATTAAAAATACAAAAGAGATTGTAAACGATGTGTGCTGATCTTGAGACAGTAAAGAAATTTAAAGATGACATTCTCATAGAAACTTATGTAACTGCTCTGTTAAAATAATTTTTATATACTAAATATTTGGTAATTTTATAATAAGATTTGAATTTCTTAGGACATTGAATTATTAACAATGCTTAATTTCCGAACCAGATCTTCCACATGCATCTACATAAGAAACCGTACAGGAATTAAATACTCAACTTGCAATTACAGCAAGAACAATAGTAGTAAAAAATTGGATCCAATACTACTATAACAAAACATGTATTTCAAAAGTGTCATAGGTAAGTCATTCCAAAGAACATTAAAAGATTGTTACTTAAACAGTCAAATTTGACCATGCATTCTAAATCGATCAAGATTCTTTATCTGTCAACGATATGTAAAATGACAAAAAAAAATTTCTATGGGTAATAAATTAGCCTTGTGAAGTTCAACTACATTAACTTAACTTCTCTCCTTACGGAGTTTCGTATGTTAACTACTACCAATTGGTCCCTTTTTCAAGATTCCATAAACTCCACCATACGAAGCAATTCTTCACTAACTAATATTCGTGACATCGACTCTGCAATAACTAACTTTAATGAATTATTGATATCATCCACCAATTCTTCAAGTAGCTTCACTAGAGATTGAAGAACACTCATAATTTTTCAGTACAGATCCGTAATTTAATAAAAGACAAGTATAGTTTCAGGAAGTTATGGCAACACAATAGGTTTCCTGCTTTTAAAAATCACGCAAATCCCCTTCAAAATATCACCTAGAAATTTCGACAATAAGCAACAGACTAAAAGAATTTTTAGCTGGTCTGAACCCCGAAGATAACGCTCTCTACTTTCTCAGTCACTACTTCACTATAAGAAAACAGAAAAGTTTCTTCTGCTGGGTAACAGCGGTATAGTTTTTACTTCTCTTAAAAAGTCTAAGGCCCTTGCATGGAGTCTTCCTTCCAGGAAAACGCAGAACCTTTAAATGATAATCATATTGAAGAAGTCGAAAATTCTGTGGCAGCATTTATCAGTAACATCAGTTTTTCTCCAATTCTTTCATTAATCAGTTCAAATGATGTCACGTGCATCATTCGCAAAATTAAATGTCAGAAAATCACCAAGTTCTGACAATAAACCTACTAAAGCCCTGCTGTGCCTTCTACCTAAAGCTATCACTTACTTTACTAAGACCTTCAGTAAATATACACCAATACATTATCTCACAACTTCATAGAAGCATGCTTCCATCATTATCTTTCGCAAGTCAGGTGAAGACCACAAATTTTCTTAAAACTTCAGACCGACAAATCTCCTAAGTTGTGTGGATAAAGTTTTTGAAAAAATAATCCATCAAAGAATTTTCCAGCACCATGTTGATAGTATGTTTTTCAAGTGCAACCTATCAACACCTTCGAGTTACTAACGTCATAACCGAATGGATGAACCACAAGCTTATCATGGGCGATGTCTTTCTGGATGTTACTACATCTTTCTACTTCTTATGGCATGATGTTTTCGTATTCAAAATTATCCAGCTAAACTTTCTTGCATATCTTATTCATCTTATTTATGATTACCTCCAAAATAGACTTTTTCAAATAATTATATACAGAATTTCATCTCAGCAAGATCGAATAGAAGCTTATACTCCACAGAGAGTATAAGTTAAGAGTCTCTAGCCTGATGTTGCATAATATTTTCACTTACGACATCTTCCAAGAACAACACAATTGTGTTGTTCTTGGAGAATAGATGATATTTCTAATGGATAAGATATAAATGATAAGATGATATAAGATATAGATGATATTTCTAATGTATAGTCGAATGAGATTTCTATGTTAGATTCACAAAAAAAATTATAAAATACATATATTTATTTAGTTTATGCTGTTAATTTATATAATGTATTATGTTAATATTTTTATTTGGTCGTCATTTTTAAAAAATTAGTGATGAAGCCGATTTTGTTTAAAATTAAATCACTCAGATTTTTAATCATTTTGATAATAAGGAAACAATAAACAAAATCGTGTTTTTCAAATAATATTTTTTGTGACGATTTAAAAGGAGAAATTAATTACCACCTCAAATTTCTTTCATAACAGGTAAAGTTGAATTTATTTTTGAAAAATAATTTAACTGTATTAAAGGAAATATTAAATTAAACCGTATGATGTAACATTATGATGTACAATATTATACTTGAGCTATTAAAACGTGTCCAAGGTGAGATTGCTGTCCAATGTATTGTTGGGCAAATTGTACAAATTCAACGTTGATTGTTTATGATATATTAGCCATGTTTTTAATGTAATTGAAAAACATCAAGAAATAGTTTTTTATTCATTATATGCATTTTACATGACAATTATTTATTTCGAGAATAAGATTTAAAAAAATTTTTACCATTCATATTTAAAGAATTCTTTGAAATATATATAATATGAATTCACATGTAATTATGCTTATTATTTAGACGGGCGTACACTTGAAAAAAAAATTTTTAGAATGGTGTCTTGAAATATAAATAGATTTTTTAAAACCATTCCTTGGAATCGTTTTGTTTGCAAAATCGCAATATAAGGGCCGCTAGGATTTGGCGTCAGTTCATTCGCCAAAGTGAGCCAAGAAAAAAGGTTGTTATTGTAAGTGAAGTGAATTGCAAGCAGTACAAGAAATCCAGGTTATCACATTTCGGTACTTACGTATTAACGCCACCGCAGTAGAAGTTGCGCTAATGCGCCAATAAAGAGCTGCCAATGCGCCAGAATAGAGACTGTTTTGAATTTATGTTAAACTCTATATCGGCCCATTTTCCACCGAAATCCGATTCACTACTTTGTTTTTAAATAAAGTGTTTTATATATTTTATGATTTGTCACAAAAATTTTAAGTGTAGATTGGCGGTACTTAAAACCGCCAAATCTGTAGCTGCAGTGGCGTTAATACGCAAGTACCCCCATTTCCAAATCTCAACGACCATATTTTGCGATTTGGCCTGATTGTCTTCATTATGGTATACTTTAACTAATATTACTATCATTGCATACGTAACATTTTATTAGTTATGTTTTTTTGTAACTGATAAACAATTTAATTTAAAACTTAATGATGATAAAATGTGAAAAATTATTAGATGCTAATAATACAAATCCATCACCAGGATGCCTAGGAAACAAATAAAATAGCTGCCACAGTAATTTTTGTGTAACACTATCCCAAAATCCATCTTCAAAAATCGCTATAATGCCAACATTGGTTGCCAATACACTATTACCACAACTTTTATTCCTAATTTGCTTTTTTATTTGTTGTTGTTAAATCACAAAAATATATTTTAATATATATATAATATATTAAGATATATTTGGTACTTACGTATTAACGCCACCTCAGCTACAGATTTGGCGGTTTTTAAGTGGCGCCAATCTACACTTAAAATTTTTGTGACAAATCATAAAATATATAAAACACTTTATTTAAAATCAAAACATTTTCAAAATTCAAAACATTTTATTTAAAAACAAAGTAGTCAATCGGATTTCGGTGGAAAATGGGCCGATATAGAATTTAACATAGATTCAAAACAGTCTCTATTTTGGCGTATTGGCAGCTCTTTATTGGCGCATTAGCGCAACTTCTGCTGCGGTGGCGTTAATACGTTAGTACCATATATTTTATAATAATATATCATAATCACTAATACGCTAAAATTATTGGCAATCCCCCAAAATTTATTGCTATTACGCATCGGACATTCATACTTATTAGTAATTAATCCATTTTCTATACGATACTTAAACACTGAATTCATAAACAATTTATCCTATTCATATAAAACAGGTAATAAAAAAATTAAAAAAAATTTAAGTCAATTTCTACTTTTTTTTTCATTATATTGCAGAAAGTCCTTTAGAAATAATTTTCATTCATTTTTTTAAAGTTTATCTGGCGCCATCTATTGGTAGATAAATGCAACTTAAATCTAAAAAAAAACTAAAATTAATTAAATTTAATAATATAATTAAATTTAATTAATGAATTAATATTTGAAGAAACTGTACTAACATCAAGTGTCATCCACTACAACTTCAAAAAAAAAATATTTTTAAACTTGAATGGATGAATAACAAGTATTTTATTAACTACTGAACATTTGAACAAGATATATATAGGGAGAGTGTGAGCTAATAGAATGAATTGAAAAAAAGAAAATGTTTCTGCGTAGAGTTCGTAAGTAAACTTATGTTCTAAAAATAAAAAGTAACAATTTTCCGCTCCAATACAAATAATGGTTATCATAAAACTTTAACTGCATCAACAGTATTAAAACAAAATTAATTGTTTGATAATCAATTAGAAGGTATTAATAAAGTAAAAAAAAAAAATTTTATTTCGTATTTTCATGAGTGATAACATCATAATTGTTTAATTGACGATATACCGTTATTAGAATAATCTCTAATCTATGATATTTCGGAATAATTATTTTTAAAAAGTTATATATTTCTATATCTATTTACTTTAAAAATAAATTCTGCAAATAATAATGAAAGCAATCTTAAAATAGTCATTATATTGTTTGGAAAAAGAAGAAATAACGAATTCCTGTAATTGACTATTATTAAACTATAATTAAACTAAAACTAGCCAACGGCCGTACCATGCTGAATATACCGGTTCTCGTTAGATCACCGAAGTTAAGCATCATTGAGCGCGGTCAGTACTTGGGTGGGTGACCACCTGGGAACACTGCGTGCCGTTGGCAAATTTGGGACCTGAATGGCCGAGTGTCTAGCGCTCTGGCGCTCGGTGGCACAGGTTTCGGGTTCGAATCCCGGCGGTGCCATGGATGTTTGTAGTGGTTCGGAATCCACTTTAAGCCGTAGGTCCCGGTCTTCTATGACTGTAAGAGCGTCACGGAGCAAAAGTCAGGCTTCTACCTACGGGTGCTCCATCACAACAGAAGCTGCTTCCTTCCCCTTCAATCATGAGTCCATATGGGCTCGTGGGCTTGGCCAGCCAAGTGGGATAAGAAAAAACAACAACAACATAATTAAACTAAACTAAAAAAATTGGCAGAACTTTGGCGAAGTATTCCGGGGGTTGTAAGATTGTCGACTTCCTAACGACAGGATTCTAGATTTCAACCAAGTCTTTTATCGTGATTAGTACCAAACATTGTAATTAGTTGCATTATTGTTGCTATTACTACACCACACTACATCACTGAAGCAGCTGCATTTTGAGTGTCAATGGCAAAAATCTTATTTTTACGCATGTAAAACGCCTTTGTCAAGCCGAGCACTTAATTATCAGATTACTGGCCACTGATATAATAGATTTGACAATATCGGAATGCTCATGGAAGAACTTGATAAACCGCGCTCATTAGAAGAAAAGGGGTTAATGCTTTCTGACGGAAAAATTTAAGGGTGAATAATCCACTAAATATTGCGCATGTTAAATTGAAACGAATATGAAAACTTAAATTCAAGTAGTTCAATTCATTCAGAGATTCTTAATCTGCTTGATTTGACCTGCACTGAATCTATTCTTAATTCAAAATAATGATTGTAATGCTTATCATGCAACCTTTATCATCTTGAATACTAGCCAACACGTACTATAGCTAAGTTACTGGTAGAACAAAAGAAAACTTTTCATCAATAAGTTAAAAGACTCATACTAAGTATTTCTGACTTCAAAATAAAAATTTAAATTCCTCTATAATTAATTTATAATTGCCTAGTATAAGGCGAAATTTAAAAAAAAAAACACATTGAGTTCTAAATTGTAAAAAAGGAAACTACTTATTTTGTTTCAAAAAATCGAAATTGGGAATAATGTCTAAATTATCTTTAAAATATTTTCATTGCCAAGCAGCATACAAACTAAAAAATTTATTTTTGACAAAAATATTAATTGCAAAGTTTTTCATGGCTAACCCTTAATAACATATCTACATCACTTACAATTTCTGGTAATTCTTTATGATTTCAATCTTAGGATAAATCTTCATCTGATAAGGCAAAGCGACTAGCGGTCCTAAAAGAAAGTCGCACATGGAAATTAAAGACGTGCTTAGTCTCTAAGTACCTTAAACCTTTGTTATTACAAATTTTAATTTTTGAGGGGGATGATGCATGATAAAGAAAGCTCAAAAGTACCAGAAAAGTATCGATATACCTAACCACGATTGCTTATTGTCAGCCCATCACAAGAGGAACTTGTACAAGGTGATTATAATTAAAGTCCCACTTTCAAAATGCTGTAAAAAAAGAACCACAATGAATTCAAATTTGAACTGAAGATACTTGAAGAAGGGAGAAACGGTACGGCATCAAAAAAAGTTCCAAAGTGTATTAATAAATGGCGCAGTAAACGGGATAAAGAAAGTGAATTCGGCTGCCATTGATATTTTGAATCGAAATTGCAATGTATTTGGCTGAGTTGCACATTAAACCAAATGTAGTGTTTAATGTGCTTGAGTGTTTCGTTTTTCTGACGGAAAACATGATTTCCAAGTCATTCAACAGTTGTGACACTGTTGGTGGAAAGCCCATCCACTACGGCAAGGTCATACCAAATTGGATGGGAAAAATCGGGGGAACTATTTTTGTGACTTTTTTTAAATGCCATATCGTTTCCCCCTTCTTCAAGTATCTTCAGTTCAAATTTGAACTCACTCATTCTTTTTTTACCGCATTTTGAAAGTGGGACTTTAATTATAATCACCCTGTGTATTATCTTGGAGCTTTAATAATAAGTAAATATTCGATATTTTTTCTTTATAAATAAAGTAAAATATATCCATAAATTAATAGAACCTTGTTTTTGACAGGAAGTATGATGGACTATGAAGATTTACTACAACTTCATGTCAAAGAAGGCGACGAAAGTGGTAGACATCATTATCGACCCGTAAAAGATATCAATGATATAAGTCCTGTCGGAAGATTAGAATTTGAAAGAGCAAAAAACATGCTTTCTAAAGTGAGCCCAAAAACCAATTTATCATTGTAAGTACCGAATTCATCAATTTATAATAAATATAACCCTAAATTTTAATAAATAGAAAAATTCCAGAGAAATTGAACTGTTAAGAATTATAATTATATGAGATTGAAATATAAAGAAAAACTAAACTTCTAAAATTATTTATTACTTGCAATAATTAGTCGGTATTTACATTTACTTTTAGAATAAGCTCTTCATATAACTGATCATACGAAAAGCCTGATTTTTTTAAAATTAATTCCGCAATATCTTAATGTTTGTCCTTGTGCTTTTTTATGGTGATACTAAATGCTAATCGTACAGGAAATTGCAATCTTTTGAATCGAAACGTCCTTTCGGTAGATATGAGCAGAATCCTCGGAGTAAATAACTGTTTTTAAAATTTCGCTGTATCTTCAACTTCAACCTTAATATTGTCAACTACTTCATTTCTTACTGCTAAAATGACTCTTTCAGATAATCAATTTTAATTTGTGCAATTTCAACAATATTCAGAGATAAGAATATATTAAGATATTAAAGAGTTTTTGCATACCGTACATTAGTTACCGTAGGACGTTCGTTAGCTTTTTCTCCCTAGCGCGCATGTTCATAGGAAACATAATTTCCCATGAGCATGCGCGGGGAGGAAAAGCTAACGGACGTCCTACGGTAACTAACGTACGGTATGCAAAAACTCTCTATTATTACATAAAATCATTTGTAAGTTCCATTTGGTCTGTTACCCAATCAATTCGGTGAGTCCCTTCACCAATTTGTAATAATTTTCGTCAAAATGTCTCGTTTCTTCATCAATGGAAAGTTAAATCCTCATATTTGTGCTTAATTGTATTTTCTTCACTCGAGGTTAGAGAAATAATTTTCTCAAACATCAAATGGTTTCATCTACTGGAGTTGGTTTTAGAATAACTGGAAATCTCCTGAAAATATAACTAATGCACTTTCTATTAATTCTGAATTACCTCGGAGATCTTATAGTGTTGTATCTAATGCTTAAAAATGACTTTTTATGCACCATTGTACATTCGCCTGAAATGATTGCTTTACGCTCTTTCAAAGCTTACTTCTCCCAGATGCTGTTGATACATTATAAACTGAAAATTTTGGTTCTGCAACATTTAATGGCAATTTCAAAACAGATTGAGTAGCTCTCTCTCCTTGTATTAATGCTGCCGCAATTTCAGATGCCAATGCAAGCGCAGTCTCATTTTTGGCGCATATTTCAGCCAATATGAAATTTATCAAAAATGTCTTTCTGGTATTTCTTGCTGCATCCAATTAGATTACTCCGCTAATACCTCGTGGTCATGCTTTTGACTTTTTATTAACGAATGGTTTGTTTGGAGCCCTGTATTGCAATAATTCATCAACATTATAACTTTTCTCTCTCAATATTTCTGAATTCAATGCATTCTGTTCCATGTCTTTGTAGTGCTTGCATTACGAATACAATTAAATTATAATTGATTATTAATATTTTTCTGTCAGACGATTAAAAATTAAATCCAAATGATTACATATCTCTTCATTGAATAGGATATTTAATTCTGAATGAACCGTTCGCACCTGATGCAATACATCGTCGGTCATACTTCCTTTGAATTTCTCCCATAACCTATTACGTAAAACTGTAGGCTCCAGTCTAATTTGTTCAAAGTGTTCACAAAATGATAGCAGAGCGACATACCAAACCAAACTCATAATCTATTTGGATTCGATGGATTACACGCTGTCAATATTATTGCAGGTCTCTCGGTTGTTCTGCAGTTGCTGTCAATGCAGCTTCTCGATAATGCAGTCAATGCAGCTTCTCGATAATGCAGTCAATGCAGCTTCTCGATAATGCAGTCAATGCAGCTGTATGTTTGACATATATATCCATTGACATTTTTTTTAAATCTCTGAAACTTGTTGGTCCATGAATTTCATTTAGGACATAGCAGCACTCAACATTTTTTTTTTTTTTTTTGGTGCACTCGTCCCAATGTGCCACTTTTGAAGATTCCTTCGTGATATTCCCCTGGAGTTTCTTGTTTTCTTTGTCTTGGTTGAAAGATTCTTCTTCCATTCCGTGTAATATTATAATGGCACATCAGCATATAGTAACTCTCTTGCAAATGGATCACTTTTATAAAGTTTGAAATATGCAGTTACTGTCGTACTCACAGGGTGGTTCACTGCCTACTCTCTCTGTCTCTCTCTCTGTAGCTTCTCTTAAATATAATTATATTGTAATAAATTATATTATAAATTATACAATCGTAAATTAATTAATTTAATAAAAGCAAATTTATTTTCACGGAAACACCAAGCTAAATTTAATCTTGGATTGTTTCCTCATGGATTGCGTAGTTATAGTGGCACGCACGGACAAATCACGTTTACTATATATATATGTAGGATTTGTTTCTATGCTAAGCACCAGATGGAAACACATCACGGATTATGTGTCTTTCACATCAACCGTTTGCCATGTAGTGGATGTATTGGACCTTGAACTCTGGCCCTGGAAGAAGGGAAAAACCCCGTAGTTGGGCGCGAGAGGAGAAAGCTAACTGACATGGGAGATGCTGCGTCACGCAGCGGTAGAAAATGGTTGTGAATATATCAATACTTTCTGTAAATATTAATGTAAATATATTCATTAAATATGTGTTGTTGAGAGAAAATCAACGTCTCGTTGATGTGTTTGGAAAAACACCCCTAGACACCCACTGCAAAAGTACAGCCACTGTTAGACTGGTAGAGAAGTCTGACAAAACTGTAGGTTCGGCCGGGATGCATCAGTTGAAACCGGTGTAACCCTACAGAAATTGGGGTTTCGGCGGGGATGCGTCTTTCGCAAGCGGCCCAATCTACATATATATATATATATATATTGATTTATTTCGATTGAATTAATGATGTAAAAATTAATTGCAAAAATCTATCTTTTGATCTATGTAGTTGTTACGTCGAACCCAGGTTCCCCTGCTTAGGGGAGGTCAACGCCTTATGCCCAGAAAAACATCCTGTTTGTGGGGGTGTCTGGCAGGGGGTGAGGGCCAGGGAGAGAAAGAAGGAATGTAAGTAAAATGAGTTGAGCAACTGCGACCAAAGAGAAAGGTTGCGTGTGGCAGGGCATCTTCGAGTCTGATGGCTGCATAATTAAAAGAGTTGAAACTCAGCGACCAAAGAGAATGGTTGTGTGGCAGTCGATCCTCGAGCGCGATGGCTGCAAACATTTCATGAAGCTAAACAAAAGAGTTTAACTTCTGTAACCAACGAGAAAGGTTGCGTGTAGCAGTGCATCTTCGAGTCTGATGGCTGCATAATTAAAAGAGTTGAACTTCTGTAACCAACGAGAAAGGTTGCGTGGGGCACTCCATCCATGAGTGCGGTGGCTGCATAATCAAACGAGTTCAATAAGTGTAACCCCAGAGAGAGGTTGTGTGGTCAGTTGATCTCCGAGTTTGATGACTACCAAAATAAAGGAGATTAATTAATTACAGTCCATTATCTGTGTACGTGTCATTATTGGAGTTTATTTTATGTGTTAGTGAGCTATCGAACAGTAGTATTTAGTATCTTGCAATGTAGTCATTATTCTTTATCGTCAATAAAAAATAAAGAATGCACTAAATCAAAATCTTATTAAAACTTTCTTTTTATTTTTGAAGTTACGATCATCTCGTTGCCATATTGCGAAACATACTACGTTATAGAATAGAAAATGCTGTGGATAAACTAGAAGACATCAGTTTAGCGCTAAAGAATGAGAAACCTTCAGAAGAAACTGATATCATTGAAGTTAAGCCACAAGATGAAGTGCTTTTGAAATTTATAGAAGAAAAGAAGCACTTTTATAAAGTAAGTTCTTACGTATCATGCGTGGGGGCCCTGAATATCCGAGTGGCTAGCGCTCTGGCGCTCGGTACCACAGGTTTCGAGTTCGAGTCCCGGCGGTGCCATGGATGTTTGTAGTGGTTCGGAATCCACTTTAAACTGTAGGTCCCGGTCTAATAGGATCGTAGAGCATTGCGGGGGCATTGTTACTCCGCGTCCGTGGCTTATATTCAAGTCACACGCGCCCCCTGGGTAATGTAAAGTGAGTACGTCTGTGCAGCGCTCGCCTTAAGGCATCCAAGACCAAGCTGTCTAAGTGTTTGCCAGCTGCATTTGAAAGAAAAAACGTATCATGCGTTGCATTCTGTTTCTAAAAATGCTCCTTCACTGTTAAACAATAAACGAAATACCTGCATGAGGAATTTTATTTTGATCTTCGCATTTGAAATATATCGCCATATATTTTGTCATTTTTCTTTGAAATCTATTAAAAAACATGTTATTTATTTATTTACCTCAGTCAATTTTTTATTTTGCTTACAACTTGGATAAGTATTTTCAAAGCCATGTAGATATGCCATATATAATTTCATACACTTTTAAAATTGACATTAATTTCATTTTAAATTAAATAAAGTAAATAATAGCCTACAACATTTTATTTTTGAATTATTACAATTTTTAATTTGTTTTATTAGGCAATTGAAGATAGAAGAAGAAACATTCAAATACAAAAATACATCCTTCAAAAAATTGTTAAGTTTATTGTTTAAGTTTGTTTAAGTTTATTGTGAAACTGGAATTTTTAAAAAATAACAGGCTACTTTTACAAAATAATGCCATTTAAAAAAAAAAATTTACTTGTTTAAAAGCCATTTCAGGAAACGAATGGTAGAATGATAGAGAGTAAATTATTTAAATAAACTCCACATTGTTATTTAATATCAGGCAGTATTTAACAAGCAAGTGTTTACTATTATAAAATCTAATGGAAATAAATTTAATCCTAGCTTGATTTTATAAATAATTTAATATAAAATTAAAAAGAAGAAAAAAGTTTGTATCCTTAGAGCCACAAAGAAACAAAACTTGATCATTTCTTCTGCTTTTTCATACGATCGATGCTATTTCTGGGTACTATTCTGCAAATAACTTTAACTTAAAAAAAGTCGATTAATTCAATATTTTAGTGTGATTGTATTTTCTGTTCCCTCATTTATTCCATGTTCACCAAACAATTTGAAACTCAAAGCCGTATTGAATATATCGTCAAACTTACGGTGTAAGGTCTTTAAAAAAAATGAGAAATTGTAGCCTCTACTTCAACAGTTAAAATTAAAATGAAATAGGTGTGTGTGTACAGGGAATCTGTTGAATTTATAAACCGTTTGCTTATCACACGATATTACAAGATTAGGACACTTTTAATTAATCTTGTAACCGCGTTCCTCCTACGCACTGTAAGAGCGCTCTTTGCCCCGTCCCGGTGAAAAGTTCAGTTGGCATTGGACCTCCGATCCGAAAGAACGTATGGTGCAACTGGCACTGAATGACAATCTCTAATCCCGAGAGCTAGAACTGGAACACTTCCACTAAAGATCTAATTGAATATTCTTTCATTATATTATTGGTGACTTGATGGAATGCCTTGGTCGCGCAGCGACCACACCTTCACTTGGCGAATCATGAACAGTGACTTGTGGTCGAGCCCTTTGCCGTATGTTAGAAAAATTAAATAAATCAGAGAAGGAATAAAAGTTCTAACATCAGAGAACAAAAACATTACAATTAAGACAGAAAGTCAAAGTTACAACAGAAGAGTAAAAATACAAAGAGAATAAAATAAAATAAAATCATCCCAAAAGTATTAAAAAATTAAAGGAATAAGCACTCTTTCATTATATATGCTGTGTGTTAAATTTTTTTTTTTTTATTATTTGTGGTATTTGTGTGCGTCACAATCAATAGGTTATTTATTAGATTTGGTACTCATTTTGACCACACCCAAACAAACAACGACTCATCTACTATAATCCTATTTTAATTTAATCATATTTTTTTAATGAAGAAATTTAGATATCACCATACCGTGAAGGAAAATAGCTTTCAAAATAATACATTACCTACCATCATCATTCATCTGAGCTTCAGCATTAACAATAAGATTTGGTCCTAATAAATGCAGAGATAATTATTTCAAGTTGCAAAATAAAATAAATGCACTCATTTTACTTTTAGCTGAAACCAGTTGTCTCACGAGAAGCTCTCCGAACAGCTTCAGAGATGGAAGCTAAAGAAGAAGAAGAAGAAGAAGGAGAAGAAGAAAAGGAAGTGGGGGAGGAGGAGGAGGAGGAAGAAGAAAGTCCTGCTGTAGAGCCTATAGATGAAGAAGAAGAAGAGGAAGATGACACCGATGTTGTTGCTGCCATGGCCGATCTTCACTTCAGGATGCATCGCTTTGCTCTTGCAGGGATAGGGCTGAGTCCGTTCGAGATCCACGATTTGAACTTGGCCATGAAAGCATTGGTGGAAACACACAAAGTGGAAGAAGTGAGATTCTGGGGGAAAGTGTTCACTGTTACCAATAGTTATTACATAGTGGAAAGTAAGTATAACGAGGAGGTTGTACTGGAGGACTACGGTTGGTCACATTTAACAAAAATTCAAGAGGAACCAGAAGTAGAAGAAGAAGAGGAGGAGGAAGAAGAAGAAGAGGAAGGGGAAGAGGAAGTACCAGAGAAAGAGGAGGCGAAACCTTCAGTATGTTGCTTCATGTAGCATTATTGTTATCATTGGTATTGATTGATATTGGACTACAATACATTTAATTTTTCCTCAGAATGTCAGTCATTAAGCTGTGCGCAACATTAATTTTGAAACATGAAAGGGATATAACCTTTAAAATATTAAAAATAATGAAATAAATTTGACCTTAATGCATAGCGTTACATGTAAAAAAATCTATGAGCAAAAATATCAATTCATATTATATCTGAGGTTCAAAAATATGGAAGGCTAAATTGAATCATATTTAATTCCGACGAATAAAGCTTGAACAATTTATTAAATTGCCAGTTGATGTTATAAATCAAAAAAAATAAATGAATAGTTTAAAAAAACTAAAAAACACGCTTTTAGAGTTAATCAAACTAAAAAGCAAAAAATAATTTAACATAAGAATAAAATGACAGACGAGAAAATGAATGTCACTGTTCTAAAAGCGTAAATGCTCGATATCAAATTATAATTTTTCACTAGTTTCATTCCGAAATGCAGAGTTAGTTTAAAAATGTCATACAAAGCATCCCACGCTTTTAGAACAGGGACATTCATTTTCTCGTCAGTCATTTTATTCTTATGTTAAATTATTTTTTGCTTTTTAGTTTGATTAACTCTAAAAGCGGGTTTTTTAGTTTTTTTAAACTATTCATTTATTTTTTACTTTTTAGTTTGATTAACTCTAAAAACGTGATTGTTTAGTTTTTTTAAACTATTCATTTATTTTGTACTTTAATTAACGCAAAAAGCATGTTTTTTAGTGTTTTAAAACTATAATACTTAAATGAGGTCCCGGTATGGAGGAGTGGAACTATAGTTCTTAGAATAATGTAATTGTGAGTAAAACAAAGACTATCGCTTAAAGTAGGGCAAAATTGAGCCCAAAGTGTCAGTTACAAACAAACAAACATACAGGTGAAACTAATATAAAAGCGTATTAAAAAGAATCAACTGTTTTCTTTCTGAAAGATGCCTGTAAATCTTTCTTTGCAGCTTAAATAGTGTATATGAGGAGAAACAGATCTCCAGGGGAAAAAGTCAGTTACATACATACATACAAACATACAGGTGAAGCTAATAAAAGCGTATTAATAAAAAAATCGATTAAATAAAGAATCTAACGCATGCAACATTATTTCAGTATATTTATTCAATCAAAAAATCAGTAAAAATTTGTTTAAGAAGATAAATAAATTTACAAATATTTTTTTAAACTTTTCTTTGATATAAAAAAGGGATGAATTCTTCACAGACATGGAGGACTGTAACCATTGGTGCTTAGCTCTAGATGCCTATATGAGCTCTTATAGATCTTTGTTCTTTAAGTATTTTAAGCGTAAATTTGTCTACCTACAAAAATGCCACTAATAATGGAATCAATGATGTAATAACAATACATTTTTCTTGCAATAATTTTTTATGATTGATTTAAATTTAATCGTTCAGTCCCTTCTATGCATTTTTTCAGTCAAAATTTCTCACTTAGACCGAAGAAGTAGCAGAAAAACCAAGCGAAGAAAGAGAAGAAGGTGAAGAAGAGGACGAAAAACCTGAAGAAGAAGAGGAAGGTAATTAAAATTTTCTGTTATTAATGGGAGAAACAAATTTCATTTTCACTGGCCTTATGTAAATCCATAAGCCAAAACATTAATAACAATTGTAAAATAAATGTGCCTTCTTTAAAACGTAAAATAACTTTGTTAGTGGTGATGAGACCATGTCAATTCATTGATTGTAAATTTCATACCACTATTAGTTGTTACTTTTCCATATGATATAAAGAAAAAAGAGATTTGTCATGAAATTTTACCCTTTGGAATTTTTCTGTTGTGAAATGGACATAACTAAGTATCAAGTGCCTGCTTTTGCACCGATGAGTTGCATTTAATGCAGGCATAAACGAATGGGACAATAGCTCTCCGCTTGCTTTTGTATGCTTGTCAGGGCCGGATTTTCCTATAGGCTAATTAGGCTTAAGCCCAGGGCCTCAAAATCAAGAGAGGCCTACATTCAAATTGTTAGCATAATTAGAATTACACTATTGTTTGAATATTAAAACACTGAATCGAAAATAAGGAGAAATTCTACGCATATGACTCATAAACAAACATAAAAATGTATTGGTTAAGATCAACGCGTTCGGCTCATTGGGTCTGTTCGTTTGTATATACTAGATTGCACTAATGTATAGTTCATACGTTCACTGATTGCTATGGCAAATATTGACGTGGTTTTTGCTATTAAGCTCTGGTTTGTTCTTGCATAAATAAAGTGCAGATTGGAACAGACAAACGAATAGACTTATTGATATCCCGACGTTCGGTTATATTCGTATTACTTCGATAATATAAAATACGTGTTAATGTTATTAGAAAAGATTCTTATTTTAGGATTGCGTACACGATTCTTTGAATCTCGCCTTTTGAGTTCAGTATGTTCAATATTTTAGTGAAGTGTTTATAGACTAATGAAAAAACATGTTGTGACAATATTTTCATTTCGCTGAATTCTAGGTAAGATTTTTATTATTTAAATTTTATTTCTTTGTAAATGTTGTGTATTATGTTTGATTAGTTATTGTTACAAGTACTATATATGGTGCTGAGAATAAATGTCCAAATAAGTGTTCTCGATTTTTTTATTATTTATTATCCGTGCCACATTTTTTATAAAAATTAGTACCAATCACAACATGTTTCATTTAACATATTCATATATATCACAGTAATAATGTATTTTATTATCTCTCATGTAATTTACAAACTTAAAAATGGGAGGTGAAAGGGCCTCGTAAGTGAAATAGCCTAGGGCCTCTTTTCATCTAAATCCGGCCCTGATGCTTGTACCAATTATAGTATACGATCAACTAAGTCTATTGTACCCTCAGTATGCCATCAACTTAACATATTATAACACTTATTAATATATTACACATATATTAACATATTATATTTCGTCATTATCATTAAATTCACTAGTAATGATCAGTTCCACGGCCCATCTAATCATATGAGCAAGTTTGACAAAACCTTTATTCACCTTAGCCATCGTCCAGCCAATGCTTTATTTTCGGAGGGTTATTTCACTTGCCTTATCTTGCAACCTTCTTTAATCGTTTAACCGTAGTACATATCGTGATAAAACTTGCATTTTCCGAAAAAAATGCATCTTGAAATCCGTATTGCAGAACATCTTGATGTACTGTCCTAGTTATGATTTAAGGTGTTATCACATTTCATTGAAGATCTCACCTACTAAGAATTGCAAGCTATACAGGAGATTTTGAAAAGAAAGACTTATCATTGGTTTTAGAACGTTTTGTTGAACATTTTCTTTGATCAAGTATTAATCTACAAATCTACTAGATAAATTTATTATCCATGTCGCATTGATTGTTAAGCGTTTCTTGTTTGGCCATTATCTCTTCGTCAGCATCATCATTTGTCTCACATCCAACATGATGATGATGCTGACGAAGGCTGATGACGACAAATGATGATGCTGACGAAGGAAAGTGTTGCTAGTATGCTAATTTGCAACTATGTATATGCAACTAAAACTGATGAATATAGATGCTCCTGTAATGACATTCCCTGGACAGCCGTCAAAATTCTATGTTGAACATTTCCATGCTATATGCGTCAGTTATATGTGCTATAGATGGATTATATTAAGTATTAATTTAATGTATTCTTATTTACTTATAGTTTGAAGTGTTAATCATTTATATTTTACATTATACAAGGTGATTCAACAATAATGGGACAAATTTTGAAGGGGGATATAGCTTTATAAATCATGTATTTTTCTGTATAGGAATGTGTGATAGGAAATGATGCATTGAAGCATAAACTCAAAAAAAAAAAAAAAAAAAAAAGGGGGACATGAAAACATTGTTTATTTACAACATCATTGCAAAGTGCTTCTTTGATTCAATTTTTACAACAAATACTAAACATTGCTGCTAACAATAGCTTAGGTAGTCGTAGAATAAGATAGAAGTAGTAGAAGGTAGGTTTTTTTTCTTTCTAATGCAGCTGGCAATCACAGACATGAACGTCTTGGATGCCTTAAGGCAAGCGCTGCACAGATGTACTCACTTTGCATTACCCAGGGGGCGCGTGTAACTTGAAGATAAGCCACGGATGCGGAGTAACAATGCCCCCGCAACGCTCTACGATCCTATTGGACCGGGACCTACTTTTTAAGTGGATTCCGAACCACTATAAACATCCATGGCACCGCCGGGATTCGGACCCGAAACCTGTGGCACCGAGCGCCAGAGCGCTAGCCACTCGGCCATTCAGGCCCAGTAGAAGGTAGGTAGAAGGAGTGATTGGCGAACAGTTCCATAGAAGCCAGGCATTTTGCTCAAGTTTGCAGTCGCAATGGATAGTCGAGCAACAAAACCCTCCATTAAGTCAACCGGAATTTTTTAAGTGGAAACACAGTTGCAAACACGGAGTAAGAATAAAATAGAGAGTGCATCGGGGTTACCAATCAGAGAACTCGTCACGTGACGGGTATTAGTTAATGCATTGTGGCTGATTGTTACGGAAATTTGCTTGAAAGTATGTTCGTTCCTTAATGCCTAATTTCTGACCGTATATTCTTATACGAAAAGTGTATGTTTTAGTAAGCTGTACTGTATCATCCCTCAAAGTTTACTCCATGGCCTTTGAATGAGCCTACATATGCATTTTTTCTTTGATGTAATTGTTCTAGATAGAGAGTTTTTGCATACCGTACGTTAGTTACCGTAGGACGTCCGTTAGATTTTTCTCCCTAGCGCGCATGCTCAGTTTCCTATGAGCATGCGCGCTAGGGAGAAAAATCTAACGGACGTCCCACGGTAACTAACAAACGGTATGCAAAAACTCTCTATTGTGATTTCTTTAATTACAGTAAAATTTATCAACATGCAATAAATTTATTAAGAATGTCTGTAGTTCATTTTCTTTAATGAAAATGAATAGTCTAAATTATGTATATTTAAATTCTGCTTCTATACCTAACATATAACGTATAATTTTATTCAGAAGAAGTACCCAAGAGAAAATTACCACCAATGCCGAAGCCTCGAGTTAAGAAACAAAAAGCTATACCTCTCGAAACAGCAGGCACAGGAGTAAATAGACTCCTTTATTTTGTATGTACTCAAGGTAATTTCACAATTTAAACATACAAGTAATAGAATCTTTAAGTGATGAAGGAATAAAATATAGATTAACTTTTAGATTTAACTAAAGCCTATGTATTTAAATTTTTTCATTCGCATTTTATTCATTTTTCAGTATTCCAGTGATCTTGTAAGATGTGTAGCATGTTATTCTCTATCTGCTTTATTTGTTTTCTAGTTATTTCTGAGAAGACTTCAAAAAGCAAATCTTACCGTCTCAATACATTCATTAGTTGGTTATTCACTAAAATCATGGCCAAGAGATTAAACAAGATTTTTTTAATGTTTTGTTCAGAATACTGAGAAAAGGATAATACATACCTTCAGAATAATGAATTAATGTAATTTCCAGCGTATAAGGCGCAATGCTGATTCACACATGTATTTTGATTACCATATATCAATTTAGATCTGTTTTTATATCCATAAAGGTTTTAACTAAAAAAAGTTTTCAACAAAAGGTTTTTTCAGTTTTGCAGAGTATTTTCAATGCTATAATTATAACAAAATTATGTTGTAAATTAAAGATAACGCAGAGAAGCATTTAAAGGCTCAGATGAAAACAAAGCATACTACATTTTCCGATTTTTGTAATCTTCATATATGCTACAGAGAAAAAAATCTTGATCAGTATCATTAATTTTCGTTAATGATGCTGATTAATATCATTAATTAATTAATGACTAATATCATTATTTTTTTCTTAGTAAAGAAAACTTTTATAATCATTTTCTTTCACTTCATCCAGATCTTTAACATTCACAAGCACACATACCTGTGTAAGATATACGTCACATTTTATCTTGTTCTGTGAAAGTCCAGTTACTTTCTACAACTGTTATGTTTCTTTCTTTATGTTTAGAAAATTATCTATTTTTCTTTCAAGCAAATGTTTGCCAGTAAAAATTAGCAAAAGCATTTTATGGTGGTTTTATAGAACTTATTTTTATGACACTTCTGGAAGAAAATGTCCAAATAGTACGATCACGCCTCCGAAATTTTTTAACGTATAATTTGCTGATTATCAGCAGAAAACTACGGTATTTACTATAGAAAAATGGTTTAAATATCTCTATTTTCCATAATTATAATAAGTTCCATTTATTTTTTAGGCTATTTTCAAGTTCCATTTATTTTATATTCAGAATCTTCTGCTCAAAATAATTAATTATTATGCCCAGTAGAATCACATAATTTTTATTTATCTAACTCGTTTTCACTTTGCAATTTTTATTAATATATATTTAATTTTATTTCATATAAATTTGATGCTTTCATTAGCAATCACTTTCAAGTATAAACATATATATATAACCTAATATAATATAACAGAAAATCATAGATATAAACTAATTTATGTAACATCTACTAACAGACCATGTTATCAAGACAAAAATTAATTAACTTTTGTGTTTAAACCATTTTAGTCAAATTTCAAAAAGAATATTTCAATGCCTTTATTAATTTAATTTGCATGTTATTTCAGTTGACAAAGCTTGGAGATGCCTTCCATTATTGAGACCCTATCACATCACAGAAGCAAAGCGTGTCAAAAGATTTTTCAGCGGAAATCTTGAAGCAGAAGTAATTATGCTTCCCATTTATAAACTTAACAATTATATATAACTACATAAATATATTTATTTTATTCTATTTTGTGTTCTTAATAGATCGGCGGATGCGTCCCATTTCCTGGCAAAGAAGCTCATTACCTGAGAGCTCAAATAGCAAGAATTTCAGCGTCAACTTTTGTTGCTCCAGCAGATTATTTTGAACTGCCAGGTAACCTATTTATTTGTATTCAAGAAAAAATTCTATCAAAAAAAAAAATATTCTCCCTAAAATGAAATAAATTCTATACCCAATTACAGGTGTAGAGAATTATCAAGACTGTTAAGATGGTTAATGAAAGAGCTAATTGATGTTAATTTTAAGAGTTGTGTTAATTATTCAAAGGTATATCACACATAGATAAAATAATTCAAACTTTCAATTTCTTTTAAATTTAAGGAAACATTTTAGAATATGTATAACATTTACATTTTATCAAAGGTTCTCATAAAAAAATTTCACTTTTTTGTCGACCAAATTATGACCATACAAAAGGATTTTTCGCCCCATTATTTGACATTCAAAAAATTACAGCTTATCACTCACAAATTCAGAATTGCTACTGGCTTGCATCTTTGGCAGAACAGCGTCATCTAAATTATGAAATCAGAACAAAGATCAAAGGTTAAAAAGATTTATTATGCTTATTATCCAAAGTTTACACATAGATAAAATAATTCATGTATTTAAAACTTTCATTTTCTTTAAACTTTAAGGAAACTTTGTAGAATATATTTAATATTTACATTTTACCAAAAGTTCTCATAAAATGTTTTCGGTTTTTTGGGGATCAAATAACAACCATACAAAGATATTTTTCCCTCCATTATTTTCTGCTTTATTAGACGCCATTCAAAGATTTACACTTTATTACCCGCAACTACAGAATTACTATTGACTTGCTTCTTTGGCACAAGAGCGCCACCTACCATCGTGAAATCAGAACAAAGATCAAAGGTCAAAAAGATTTATTACGCTTATTATCCAAAGTTTACATATAGATAAAACAATTCAAGTATTCATAACTTTCGTTTTCTTTTAACTTTAATAAAAAATTGTAGAATATGTATAATAATTACATTTTATCAAAGTTTCTCATAAAATATTTTCGCTTTTTTGGCAACCAAATTATAAACCTACAAAGGGATTTTCTCCTCCATTGTTTTCTGCTTTATTAGACGTCATTCAACGAGTTATACCTTATTACCCTCAAATTCAGAATTACTACTGACTTGAATCTTTGGCACAAGAGCCCCACCTATTATCATAAAATCAGAACAAAGACCAAAAGTAAAAAAAATTATTGTGCTTATTAATAATAAACTAAAAATGCTATGTTTAATGTTATTTATCAGATATTATCTAACTTTTTATATTAATCAAATGTAAAAAAAAAAAAAAAAAAAAAAAAAAAAAAAAAAAAAAAAAAAAAAAAAAAACTACTAAGAAAAAAATATATAAACCTACAAAGGGTTTTCTCCTCCATTGTTTTCTGCTTTATTAGACGTCATTCAAAGAGTTATACCTTATTACCCTCAAATTCAGAATTACTACTGACTTGCATCTTTGGCACAAGAGCCCCACCTATTATCATAAAATCAGAACAAAGACCAAAAGTAAAAAAAATTATTGCGTTTATTAATAATAAACTAAAAACACTATTATTAATGTTATTTATCATATATTATTTAAGTTATATTAATCAAATGTACTTATAAAGATATTAAGATATTGACAAAGAATTTAATTTGATACGTGACATCGTATTGATTCAATAGTTATTTCATTATTTAGACAGTTAATTAATTGCTTTATTATTTTCTAAAAAAAAAGTGTAAAATTTATTTTAACATTTCATAAATTAAATGTTTCCTATTTTTCTATTTATTGTTATTCATACCGTACACAGCTGTATACAGATTGTATATGTCGACCTAAAAGACGTTTACATTTTAATAAATTATTCAATAATGCTTTATTATTGCTTTTATCGACTTTATAATAGAAATATATCGATTACATCGACTACATTTAAGTCATTTCGCATGTTCTCGTCATTTTATTTATCGACATTTATTTTATTATTTTTCACATTTATTTATTATTATTATTTAATATCATTATTTTTGAGATTTATTTTATTATCGTCATTTTATTTGATGAATTCAACTAATAAATTCATCAACTTTTTCTTCCCTTCATAAATTAGGGAAACGATTCTTAAAGGCAGATATAAACATTTAAAGTATCTCTCATTTCTTTTAATCTAAAAAAATTAATTTATTTTCCCGCCTAATACACGGCTGAGGTAGGCTCCATACCTCCGACAGTGTATTCTTTTTTAAGCTGTCTTGTGTGATATCAGTTTTAACTTGTTAGTCTTTATTTTCAGAGGAAGAAGAAGAAGATGAAGAAAACTTACCTGTTAAAAATGAGGAATATGAAGCAAAATCTGTCATGGAAATAATTTCTGAAGGCCTTGAGGCTTGGGTGCATTACAGGCCAGCAATATTGAATCAAGTGAATCTTTTTCATTTTAATTCTGATTTTTTTTTTTTTTTTTATTTTAATACATTTTCATATTTTTATTTTATTTCAGTTATCTTTTTAATGCAATTCAAGTTTTACAAAGATAACTGAGGTAATAAAACTAACAATTTTGTATGAAAGACCCTTGTAAATTCTTAAAATTACATGGTGACAAACTATATAGCTGGTATTTTAAGTAACCCCCACAAAAAGAAACCCTGTGGTTAAGTCAAATGACTTAGAAAATTATTCCACATTTCTTCTATAACCAATGATTTTGTCGCCAAAATTTTCCAGCAAAAACTTTCAAACACTTTCAACACAATCTAGAGTACCATCATGTTGGAACCACATAGAACACTAATGATCTAAAGGCAAGTCATTAGAAATTCAGCAACTGCAGTGTCCAACAGCACTCAATATTTTTGTCCTGCCAAGTTACTTCATAGAATATTAGTCTTATACTGATCGAATTGGTGCGTCAATTTGTGCTTCCCGGTAAAGAACGTCTCGCTTCCGTTTGCATACAGTCACTATTTAAATCCATAACATTCTATACTTTGATATTTTTTTTTTTTTTTTTTTTCTATCTGTAAAGTTTTTTTTTTTTTTTTTTTTACCTAAAATAAATATTTCCGCTAGCCCCTACAGCGAATATTCCCATTACTGCTATAAATCTAGTTATATATATATATATATATAATAATAATTTCGCTATATAAGGGTGGAGCTATACATTCTGTATAACTTAATTTAGTTTAATATTTTAAAATTCCTTTTAAAGTTCTCACTGTACAGGGGATTGTAAGAGAAAAATTATTCAAGCAATATTTAAATCATATAATTTCACAGATTTTAGTATTTATGTTATAAATTACTTTTGGCAGAAATTAAGTAAAATTAGGGAGAGTTGACTTTGGGTCATTCTTCATTCAACTTATTCAACGTTTTATAGTTTTCTATTAATTATAAGGACAAAAAGAAGATCACTATTTTTCTTTAGTGAAGTATCTTTCATGTTTTAATATTTGCATCCACACATCAAAAAAGGGGACCCTTCACTAAATATATATGACTATTGGTGAAATGATCATTAAAATGAATATTTACCTACCATTTTTAAAAAGATCAAAAATGGAATTTTATTTGGAATCGTGATTAAATAATGAAGCTGTTTCTTGAATTAAAGTATAATTTTCGAAATTCACATATCAAGTCATAGCGAAGAATATGTACTAGAAATAGTAGATTGTCAAGTTATTGTGATTTTATTGTCATAATATTGACCTGAGATGGTAACAAAATGTCCTTACAATAATTTGTCTCAGTCAAAGAGTAGACAAAGAGCATTTAGTCATGTTTTTGATGGTTATTTTAATCATTAACCTATTAACTAGATATGACGAAATATTTCATCATACCGGACTACTACTTCAATAGTCATGACGACATTTTTTGCCATACCCGGAACTATTATTTCAATGATGATAACAATTTTTTGTCATACTCGGACTACTTCAATGGTCATGATAACATTTTTTATACCCGGACTATTACCTCAATGGTCATAACGACATTTTTTGCCATACCCATACTACTACTTCAATGGGCATGACGACAATTTTTTGCCATACCCATACTACTACTTCAATGGGCACGACGACAGTTTTTGTCATAGCAATTAGCCGTAATATGCTAAACTCATTAGGTTTTCTGTATCCTGTAGTAAATCCTAGCGTGGTTATATTCCACCATATTGTCGACTGATCATGCACGACGACAGTTTTTGTCATAGCAATTAGCCGTAATATGCTAAACTCATTAGGTTTTCTGTATCCTGTAGTAAATCCTAGCGTGGTTATATTCCACCATATTGTCGACTGATCATGTACTTTCACTATTTTACAGTCAGTCACTCTAGCTTTTTCACTCACTCGTCCACTCATACATCGCAATAACTCTTCGGATAAGATCCGGATAGATTCGGTAGCTAAAATATTTTGTCGAAATAAATTAACTTAATACATTAAAAACGATTTTCTTTTATTACTTGAGCAATGATGATATTACTTATCACCTGTGGGAACACTGCGTGCCGTTGGCAAATTTGGGACCTGAATGGCCGAGTGTCTAGCGCTCTGGCGCTCGGTGCCACAGGTTTCGCGTTCATAGCAATTAGCCGGCGGTGCCATGGATGTTTGTAGTGGTTCGGAATCCACTTTATTGTAGGTCCCGGTCTTCTATGACTGTCAGAGCGTCACGGAGCAAAAGTCAGGCTTCTTCCTACGGGTGCTCCATCAAACAGAAGCTAAATTCCTTCCCTTCAATCATGAGTCCATATGGGCTCGTGGGCTTGGTCAGACAAGTGGGATAAGAAACAACAAACAACAACAACTTATCACCTGTAAAGAAAAAAGTCTCCAGTGTGAAACTAGTTGAAAGAAATTTTTTTACCCGAATAACAGTTAAAGTCAAATTATTTCTTCTTAGAATGATTTATAACTACAAATTATTTAAACCCTTCCAAAGAGAAGATTAACTTTTATTTTTTTTTTTTTTTTTTACTCCAGGGAAGGTGTACTGTTATGACAGGAGAAGAAGAAGACGAGGAGGAAGATGAGGAAGAAGAAAAGGAAGAGGAGGAAGAGGAACAGGAAGAGGATGAGTCATCGGAGATATTTGTAGCAAAGAACGAAGAAGAAGTTCCTTTATTAAGAAGTTTGTCTGAAGATGAAAGTAATTTTCATTAATTTTTTTATGTAACGAAAGCCAGTCTTTTCTATAGTAATTAGATTTTCCTTCTTAAACTACATGCCAGATTTCCGGACAAACTTTCCAAATATAGAGGATATACTTTCATCAGAAAATATTACCCATTCCCAGAACTTCTTGTACTTGGAAAAATTCATCTGTAAAATTTTATTACTTTTAAGTCTTTAATTTTATTACTTTTATTTAAGTTTCTTCACTATAGAAATATAAAGTTTTTTAATAGTAAATCGTTTATTGTAATTATATTCTTTGATTGTGTTTCTATGGTATTTGGTCGGAATAATCTCCAAATTTTTAATTTATTTTGCCAATTTTTATACTAGATTTTTTTTTCTCTTTTGGATATCTAATGAAGAAATCTCTATCTTTTAATACCAAATATATAGAATAGTTTGATTAAGAAACATTATTCCTTCTTAGAATTTCGTGGACTTATTTATATATATTCTTTTGTAAAGATCGTGCGTTTAAGGCTATTAATTCTGAAAATATAAAGCCTTGTGTGTGCAGTTTTGTTTGTTGCACTACAGCCATTTTCGCCCATTTTATGTTAATTAGACAGGGACCTACAGACGAGCAATTTAGTCATGGTAACTATATATTTCTTTCATTATTTTTGAAATGTATCTTTCGAAATAATTGTTCAAAAATTTAATTTATTTTTATAGTTCCGATGCAGTTAAGTGGTTTAACAGATTTGTACAACTTACCTAGTTTAGTACAACCGACTAATTTTTTTTTTTTTAACGATTACGCTAATTTTGTTAAACCTCCACCCAAGACAAAATTATGGTTGCACGCCTGATTTTATGCATGTTACATATTATGTTTTGGGATTATATATATATATATAGATTATTTTTAGCTTAATATTGATAAGCACTTCTATATCAAAGTTCTACAGTTACATTGATTTTCTCACAGATAGTATTATCGAGTATAAAATCCACAGAAATTTTATTCCTAGCTATTACAAAACAAGCCATAAGGTTTTGTAATAACATGACAGACTAATTTACAAGATAGCAGTTTAACATTGCACCAGAATTAATTAAAATTACCCATTCTCACATCTCTGAAAGGAAATTCGAATGAGAGTTAACAGAATTAGTTCCACAACTAGATACGCATATACTCTAAAGTAGCAATCTTGTGCACCGCAGGCGTGCCATTGCCCCATCCGAATGTATGGGTTTTAGTGTACACGCCTATGGAAGTGAAAATTGAACACTCACCAACAAAGCCACTGTTAGGACAGTGCAGTGAATGTTCATGTAGTTTGCTTAGCCAAGCTCTTGAACACTCAAAATCGAACTCGCGAATTCCTCGTGAGAACGATGCATTTAACCCCAAGCCCACGAACACTCGGACGATATTATGGTTTAATACTTTAAGATGGTCTTTGGAAACCATTTTATTGGGAACTTCGAGAATTATAGTGAAAGATCATGCGCCATGATTAAATGCGGTTTGTAAATCTGTTAGAATATCACGAAGATCGAAACGAAGATCTTCGACAGAGCTGTATTCCATTAAATTGAAATTCAAAGTGTCCGCCATATTAAGCTCTAAAACACACCTACTCAAAAGAACATTATCACATTCTCATCTAATAAAACATTACAATTTTTTCCTTCCAAATGTAGGACCCCCTTGGACTACATTGAACAACAAACACAATTTACAACTTGTAAAAAAAATTTACCTAAGACGAAGACTGTAGCTGAAAAAAACTGGAGAAAAAGAAAAATGCAACCTGAAAAAAAAAAAAAAAACCTAACAAATGGACAAATTGATATATGAGTCAAGCTAGGTTTTACTTACCTCACCATTGAAATCTAATGTTTGTGTTACACATTTTAACTGTTTTTTCTTCTCAATTTCACTGAATATTATACCAAAACATTACAAAATCCAGCAGAGTTTGTGAACGAACAAAGCCTGAAAATCGGCAGGTTCGCTTAGAATCCTTCTCTTCTATATTCGTCAGTCATACATTTACTTATCAGACATTTGAGTTATGCACTTTTGTTTGAAAAAAAATTTTTTCTTCCTAATGCAGCTGGCAAACACTTAGACAAATTGGTCTTGGATGCCTTAAGGCAAGCGCTGCGCAGACGTTACTCACTTTGCATTACTCAGGGGGCGCTTGTAACTTGAAGATAAGCCACGGACGCGGAGTAGCAATGCCCCCGCAACGCTCTACGATCATATTAGACCGGTACCTACGGTTTAAAGGGGATTCCAAACCAGTACAAACATCCATGGCACCGCCAGGACTCGAACCCGAAACCTGTGGTACCGAGCGCTAGCCACTCGGCCATTCAGGCCCTTGTTTGAAAACATTGTTTTTATCTTTTGTTCAGTACTTTTTAGAAAATTGGTGAAACATGTAGTTTTGAACAATTGTCTATAATTATCAGCTTTCATGAACGAATTTTTCTGGTGTATACATACACCAAAAAAATATCTATGTTAATTGAATATATTTTATAAATCTAGTAATGACGAATTTTCTTCTATATGAAGTGTAAATATATCGTGCTCGTCTTTTAGTGGAAATATTCGTAAGTAATTTGTCAATAACATTATTATTTTTTTTTTTAGTAAATAACAGTTTATTTTTAGTAAATAGTTTTTTTATTCCACGATATTTTTTTTTTCTTTAAGAAAACAATTTTTTAGTGAAATATTTTGAAGCTTAATTTTTTTTTATTCTACGAAAAATTACTGTTTTTTAAGTAAAAAACGCTGAAGCATATTAACTTATTTTTATTTCTCTTATTCTACAATAATTGATAGTTTTTTACTTTTTTAAATAAAATACTCTGAAGAGTTTTAAAGCATTAACTCTTTTATTCTTCTTATTGCACAGTAATTGGTCGATTGGAGCCTTGGAATATCAAACTCAGCTCAAAATTAGCCAAAAAGTTATCTATTCTTATCTTGCAGTCGAACTTATGGCCAGGAGCCTTTACATTTTACGATGGAAAGTAAGAGCAATTTCGCATACCTTGAATATTTTTTTTATATATTAAAATACTGCATTTATTTGTGTAATTCCAGCATAAAAGATAAATTTTTAAAAAATTATTAGAAAAACTGAAATTATTTACGAATTTCAATGTATCACACGAGTGTGTATTTTATCACTTATTTCATCAATGGAACTTGAATAGATAATTCAACATAATTTTCGTAAACACAATTGCTTTTATAAGGCTATTTTCCAGGAACAAATCAATAATGATCTTGATTGAAACTATTATTTAACAAAATTTAAAGTAGAATAGCAGTTATTTTACTTCAAAATCTCATTTATATTCAGTAATAACATCATTAGTGAAATCATATCTCAAGATTATCTAGTATGTAAACTTACAAGAGCAATCAATCAATTATGTAGTTTCCAACTTGGTTCAATTGGATAATATCAAAACTAACCATACTGCCATATCCCATAGCATTTTTTTTATTTCCAATGACTAGTTTAAAGTTACGTAAAACAATAGCATTAAGAACAATAGAAATATCAAGAACTTAAGAACAATAAAAATATCAAGAACTTAAGAACAAAATGAGTACCAGAGTCAATGCCTAATGAGCGATCTTGCTTCCCAATATCTTGACTCCTCTGTAGGTCCACGAAGAGCCCAACATCGGAGCAGATGGTCCCTGCCCATTACTTCTCCAGAATCACAAAGTGGGCAAATAGGATTAGTTGAAATGCCTATACGGTGCAAATGCGCGGCAAAGGCAATCGTGTCCCATAGACAGGCGAAAGGCCGCCATTGCTATAGATAATTGGATCTGGATTTTCTTGGATTGGGATAACCCATCTACATTCCACTGTAGAATCTCAAGTTTCGTGGACGAAGAGTAAGGAGGCTACATGTCAAATTTGTAGATCACTTAGCGGCTAGAAGCGTTTCCAGGGTGCATCACGAAGAGGTCGATCTACGTTACATCCCTATCCCTATCCCCATAACATAAAAAAGGGGATAATCAACGACTTAATAAATAAAAACAGATTTACTATAATAGATGTACCAAAACAAATCCTGCAGAATCGGTCGAAGTGATTCAAACATTAAAACTATTTAAATAAAAACATAAAGCATTTCATCATAAATGAATTTGCAGAGGAAGATACTAGCTCATAATTCACCGATTTAAATTGAATCTTTATAGTGAGTGACATGAAAGTGTTTAATTCAATTGATAATTGTGGACCATGTATAAGCTTCTCGTATAGGTAATTGGGCTACTTAGTAGGAATTTTCCATTTTTCTTTCATAAAATAAGCATATATGATATAATAATAATTAAATGTCTTACTAAGGCAATGTCTTCCAGTTTTAATATATATATATATAGTATGCCTTTTATTCTTTATTAAGAATTTTTCCTATCCTTTTCCATCTTATAATCCTTTTCTATCTTACAGTGCATTTGACCACATCTACATTGGTTTTGGATACAAATACTCTGCTTACCATTATGGACCCGTCATACCAATCACTTTCCAGAAAGAATACGCAGCCGACTCTGATATTCTGGAACCAGAAGACGAAGAGGAGGAGGAACCAGAACCAGAAGAGCCAGGTATGAGGAAACAATTTTAAAAAACTTCAGACTTTTTATCTTTAAAAATTAATAAAATTATCCATAAAAGACAAAGTGAAACATATAGAAAGTATATCCTCCTTATAGTATTGAAGAACCACAAGATGGATAAAGCAAGTAGGATTTTGCGCCCCTCCCCTTTCGAAAAGACACGTGGGCTTGATTCTAAACATTCGATATCATAAATACATAAAAAGGAAATAAACTTTTTACCACCTTATAACGCCACGTTACATAAATTTTCTTTTCTCCACACCTCCCCTCGTATCTAAGGCTATGTTGCCTTCTACCAGTTAGAAAGGTGAGGGTGGAACATCGGTGGGCATCGTGCATATCACAAACAGCCCACCGATTGCGATAGGGAAGGGCAGTACTTTCCAGAAGGGCTTTTAGGGGTAACTCATGCCACATGGAAGAAAGGTCGGAAACTTCTCACTAAGAAGCTTGTTATAGAGTCCACTTCGTGGTAACTAGTGTGCAAGAGAGCTGAGGTTCGAATGCCACAGAAACAAATATCTTATTGAAAACAACGGAAATTGCATAGGGTAGCTAATTTTTAGGCAAACGTACGTGAAGATCGAGTATGTGATAAAGGACCGAAAAACAAGACCCAGATATTCTGTAAGCAGAAAATTGCAGTACAAAGTATTTTCTAAACATTTATATATACTGCAAACCAATAATAGTAATACTACATCTTGAAATTGAAACCAATCTACCTTAGAAGTTATAAGCTAAAATTTATTTTGGTTTCGGAAAGTTAATAGAAACTAATTTTTATATTGAGTTATTTTTAAAAATAGTTTTAACATTTTTATTAAACTGAAGGGCATAGTAGCAGACAGATCACAGATTAAAATAATGCAAATCAAATATTATACATTAGAACATGCTGATTTTTATACATTTATTTCTTAATATAATATACAGAAGAAGGTGAAGAAGAAGGAGATGAAGATGAAGAAGGTAAAAAAGAGGCTGAAGAAGAAAATGAAGATGACTAGCAGAAAAAAAAACTTATTTCATACTAACAAAAATATATATGTATCCATTTTTCCCAAAAAGTGTATGAAGACATGTAAAATAAAATTAATATCCTTGTGTTAAATATACACACTGTCAATATAAATATATTCTTTTAATATATGCAAAATTTTTAATTAATGATATCTCTATAAATTATAAAACAATTTCTTATGTGCATTATTTGTTACAATTTAAAAAATATTGAGGGAGTATTTGTCAAATTGAGGGATCACATTAAATTCATTTTCTTCTATCTGGTGCATAACCAACAACAACAAAAAAAAATCTTATTAATTATTTTCTAATTAAAAAAAACAATTTTTTTTTTTTTTTTTTCTGTTTTCACCATTTGCCATAAACTCACAAAAAGAATGAATAATTTGCCTGTTAAATATATTAGATTTCGCTTGAAAATAATTAAGAACTATAAAAATAATTAATAAAATATTCATTTTCTCCTTCCCCACTTAATTAATAATAATTTTATCTAATGTATTAACAACAATCGTGGAAGAACTATAATTGGTCGTCTGAGGTATTTCTCAGTCAAAAATTTAAAAAATCTAATTTTTATAATAACTATCAAATGCAATGATTCAAAATTTTCTATATAATTTATAATAATTATATTATATTACATTGTTAACACAATAAAATTTAATTTCAAAATAAATATGCTCTCCATTTACATAATTTTAACTCCTTGTCACTTCAAAATTATTACAAATCAAATTCTTTTTTATGCAAATAAAATAAATATTGATATAGTCCTAATGTGTAAACACAAATTTATTTAAATAAATATTTAATATCAGAGAAAATTGCACAAATATTATAACCTGAGTATAATTACAAACTCCTTATTTTACTTCACTCCTTATATTTAATATGATAATTTACATAATATTGTAGCTTACATTTCAGTTACTATAATAGCCATAAAAAACAAAAAATAGAAAAGCAATTAAAATAAAAGTATGCCACAATCTTTGCTGAAATTTGCTAAAACCCACAAAAAAATATTGTTTTGCAAGAGTTGAAGTATTGTATTTTAATTTTTTTAATAATTGCAAAAAAAAAAAAAATTATTTCTTTATTACCCTAAATGGGCATAGATATGAAATAATCAGCTGTGGTGAGATTATATAATTTCTTAATATTTTAATGAATCTTTTTTTAATCAAAATATGTGCTTTTTACTGAAATCAGATATCCTATATGAATATTATAAATGCAAGCTTTAAAATGACAAGAATTATCCTCATCTTAATATCAAAATTTGTACTCACATTTAATATGAACTGAGTAGTATCATATTTCATAAAATATAAAAACATATAAATTTTTAAAAAATAAGAGAACTTTCAAATTTAAACACATACATTTCAAAACACCATCATATTTCATATTTTACAAATTTCTTTAATCAGTAGGAAATTATATTTTTAGTTTTTTATATTAATTTATATAATTAATGATTAAAAAATTCATATTTTAAAATATAAATTGTCAAAAATAAATATTCACTACAAATATTATTAACATTTTTAATAATTATATTGCACAATCTGTTATAATGTATTATTAAATAAAGCATATAAATTATACAGAATAATTTTAAAACCTTATAGACTAGAAATTAGATACATATTTTGAATTTTAAAAAAACTCTGCATTTTATACAGCACAATATTACATTATATGATTATTTACAATGTTTAATAAATAATTATATAAGATTTAAAACACACTAATATGAAGAAAAATGATTTTGTCCAAATGTTCAGAAGGTTAAATATTATTTTGCTATAGTCAGGTTGAAATTTTTTTTATGTATGAGATAAAACATAAATTTTTTCTGTTTTTGTTTTCTTTAAATAAGATAGTAAAACCTAAAAAAAATTAAATATGTCAAAAAATAATAACAAATCTCATTCACATCATCTATCATTAAAAATTAAGAACCAGAATTAAGTTTTATTAATTTTTCACTTGCCACAATACACTCTTCGTTGATTTGTTTTAAATTTCGATTGTTATTAACATTTTCACTAGCCATAATACATTCCTTGTCTTGTGTCGATTTATTTACAAGTTGTTCAGATACAATAGCAATAGGTTTTCTTTTTCTAGTACTTTCATAACCTAAAACCATAGACGGAGTGTTATGAGCCCAAGCAACTTCACAAAAATTATCTGCAACATAATGCTTCAAACTCAAGACACCAATCAATTTATGTTTAGATTCAACATTTTTTAAATAAGGGCTATTTAAAAACTGTTCTTTAATAAGATCTGGTAAAGCTGATATACAATCATGTTCTTGATACAATTTCCTGTAGCATTCTTTTGCGAATAATGTTTTTATTATATACTCTCCAGTACCAGAAACTGTGCATGCTACACTTGGTCTGTAACTTTCTGCAGAATTTTGAGCCCAACAGCCAGAACCATAGATTGATGATTGTCCAATTCTTCCTGGGACTTTAAACAACAGACCACCACTAGAAACAGCACTAGATACATTACCAAATGAATCTACACAAATAGCCCCTACAGTATCTAGCAACATAGGTTTTTTAATGTCTGGTGAGGAATTTAGTTTTCTAGATGAGGATGCAGACATTTGTTGAAACAAGCATTTTGTATAAGCATCTTTTGCACCTTTCGATACAAGTTCTTTATTGTCAGCATAATTGAATTTACGTTGTAAAGCCCAGTCTAATGCTTTTTTACCAACAATGGTACAAGGAGGAATACGTCCTAGAGACAATAAACCTTTATTTTGCTGTTCGAGTACAGCTTTTGCCACTTGGATAGGATTTTTGATATTGCTCAATGCTCCCACAGATCCAAAATTGAAACTGGCACCATCCATTAATGAAGCATCACATTCAACTGTACCACTATCAGTAAGATTTGAACCAATACCAGCATTAGTTAGTGGACAATCTTCAAGAACTGATATAGCTCTTGTTACTGCTTCAACAGCATTGCAACCATCTTGAAGCATTTCAGTTGCTTCATAGCATGCTGTCTTACAAGTTTTCTTATATTTTGGTCTCAAATTTTCTCTATGATAACCTGCACCAACATGGACAGCAACAAATCCAGACATCATGAAACTAAAATATACTGAGAAAGTGGAAGCAGAAAAATTCAGTATATAACTGAATATGAATCAATTGACAGTTTTGATTGAAAGCAATTTTTTTATTAAATGATCTCTTCTTATTTGAAAAAAATTTAATATTAATTGTTTATCCATATATTTTTGTTAAGTCATATTTTATTCACTTTAGATCTCATTTGGAAATTTAAATAATTTTATTTAGGTAATCAAATAATAGGTATTTAGGTAATTTAAAAATAAAATGATTAAAATAACATTCATTTTTTTTAAATTACAATTTCACGTAATTTAAGGCTGATAAAAAAGTTTAAACTCTGATCTTATGATTAGATGACTTCTGTATATCTTACACGAAAAAAATAAATCACTGTTAAATGACAACAAGCTGCCAGCGGTGAATTTGTTTGTATATTTTATAATAAGTCATGGTTAAGAGTAAATGAGGAAATTTGAGTACAAAAAAAATTATAGTTGTTCATTTTATAAAATAAATAATGAAAAGTATCTAAATAATAACAGACTTCTTTTGCATTATAATAAGCCTTTAAATCCTATACCGTTTTTTTTTTTTTTTTTTTTTTTTTTTTTGTCGTCAGTTTTTTCTACACTTAAAATATATGTTTACTCATAAAATAACAGGTTTATCGTCTCAGATCCGGGGTGGCCAACCCAAATGCTCTTGCGGACCACTTTGGAAATGTATCGTAACTCTGCGGGCCGCATATAATTATATAAAATAATATATTAGATTTAGACTCCCTATGGATATTTTTTGGAGTGAAAAATTGAAACATAATAAGTTATTATTATTGTGTTTACTATTTTTCTTACAAGTAAACATAGATAATATAATAATAATAATAAACGCATATTGTAAAAAAATATATAACACAAAAATGAAATATTAAATAAATATAAATATAAATGAAATAAAAAAAATGAAATCATTAAAAAATATTTATCTTACTAGAGGGATATTTGTTTCTCCACTCTTTCACTTAGTTTTTGCAAATCGATCTCAATTTGGTATTTGCACATTGTAATTGGTATTGCAGGTTAGCGTCCGTAATGTTTGAGCGTGTTTTGTGTTTGGTTAATTTCATTTTCGGGGGGGAAACGATTCGCTGATGTAAGTTGAACCAAAATCGCTAACAACTTTTTGTGTCGGATTTTTCAAATTGGAAAATTTCTCTTTTATGACGTAAGTGTTATAAAAATCTATTTTTAATTCTGATGTTTCAAAAAGGTATTTTAATTCAATATTGCATTGTAAGTCAACCAGTTCCATTTGGAGATATACTGGGGCCGATTCGATTTCAGCAAGAAAGTGAGATGAATTTTGAATAAAATTTTGTTGTATTTGTCTAACTCTAAATTACTGAATCGGCTTTCAAAAACAACTGTAAGTTTTCTTATTTCTTTTGCATATTTGATTCAATTGTTATATTTTGATTTCTTAAATTCTTTCAACAATGGAAAGTGGTGAGAGTTATTACTTTTCAACTGCAATTCAAATAACAATTTATCCTGAAATACTTTGATGTGATTAAATGTATCAATTATAAAGTTATCTTTTCCTTGCAATAATATATTTAATTGAGAGTTTTTGACAATTTTCACTAAAAACCATAAATCCTATAACCACTCATTATTTCTTAATTCTGGTACAGGTTTTTGCTTGTCTTAGGAGTTATTACCTGACTGTTGTTGTTTTAAATATGCTGTTGAATGACAGGTATATTAAAATAATTAACCTGCAATCATGACACACAAAACAAAACCAAGAAACAAATTTTCACTTGAAGTTGAGAGTCAGTTTGCTCTGTTATCAACAATTAACTGTGCGTATCTATAGTTGGTCACTTAAAGTGAAACATAGAATCTGTTAAATTAGATGTTCCAAGATGCACGATCATCATAAATTCGTCGAATATAATTTAATTATTCTGCGAACTCATAACTGTAAACTTATGAATAAAAAAGCCTATATCTGTTATATATTCACGAAAATATCATTTTAAAATCAAAGTTAATTTTTTCTTATAATTCGACAGTTCATTTTTGAATATAGGGATGCACACAATGTATTTTTTTATTATATTATTTCTTCATTACTTTGGCCATTATAAAATAGATATATATTTTGTAAAAGTGTGATAAATTTCACGAGTCGGAAAAATATTCAAGATGGGCCGCGGGTTGGCCACCCCTGTTCTAGAGCACCAATCAAATAATGGAGCAATTCCACCATCACCATTATAGATTCATGTCGTTCTGTCTAACGCATAGTTTTACGCATAGGAGATAGATTTTTTCCATGCTTCTTTTCTGGAAGAAGGGCGTAATCCTAATAAATTACCCTGCTAAACACTATTTCTTTTAGATATATCAGAATGAACGAATAATATTTTTTAATGATTCCGACGCAATTAAGAATGAATATTTCAGGCACATACCAAATTAAAGATAAATTTAAAGAATAAGAAGCTCAATGTACATATAATGTTGATGTGACCTTTTCTATTACTTTGACTTGCACATCGCTGAAAGCGCCAGACATAGCATCATCATCATCATCATCATCATCGTATTCTTAGCCTCTTATAGTATATATCTTAAATCCAAACCTAATGATTCTAGATTTTTCAAAATTGACAAATTTAAATCTTCTCCACATGTTAAAATTACTGACACAAATAGTTAAAATTTTTCAACTAGTAAAGATTTGTTGTCCCCATTTTATACAAATTTGACACACATATATTTTTGTTTGTTTTTTTGTTTTCTTAGAGCAAGTCTTTATTTGTGGTTTCATAAGCTATAACAGAAAAACATTTACTTAAATCTACTTTTCAATCAATTTTTTAACATTTATTTCGGGAGATATGATGCATTATTAGCAGATGATTTTAAATACTTGTTCAGCATTTCATCTCCTGCATCTGTCCGGAATTTAAGCAGTTGACGGAAATTCCCATCGTCATGATTATGCTCCTTGCTTTCGTCTGTTCGCTAATATAATTGTAATAACGATGACCTCTTAAATGAATTCCATTTCTGCCACAGAAGTTAATTTTTATACAGGACTAATTTTTTTCTATTTACTTTTGACTGTCAAACGCTAGTAGTATCAATAATATCTATTGCAGCTTGTTGACACCTTTGCACAATGCTCCTTAAATTGTCAGCAGTTGGCAAAGAGTATGCTAGATATTTTTTTATTTTGCTGATTAACTAATTGTTTCAATTGTTAACTGTTTGACTTGACCACATATTTTTTGACAAAAATTACATGATATTTACAGTCAATACCATGACTCACTTATTCCATCTGCAATTTTGGAATAAGTTAGTAAATTATATTAAAATTTCCTGTTCACTTTTTCATTACGAAAGGAAAAGTTTGGAAACGCACATGTGGCTGTTGGTATTCAAAATTTTCTAAGAATAGCAATTTTTTCTTCGTCAGTTAGCTTACGAATGGCTTAAGCTGATATGCCATATTTTTCAAATTGCAGTGTCATTTTTATATTAATTTGGAAAATTTCTGAAGAATAGTGATTTCTTGAGCTCTGTACTTGCATTTCCGTTTCAGTTATATATATACACTCATGTCCATAAATTAAGGATAATTCAGAATCACACAGAAATTGAACTCTAAAATAAAAATTTCACCTGTAGAATTATCACACACATCTTGAAGAAGAGTATGCAAATTACAGGAAACCACCAGATGGCGCGGATAGTACGTCACAATGACGTGAGTGTAAGAGAGGGGTATATAAGGAATAGTGGCAAAGAAGTAAAATTGTTCACAAGCGCTACAAAAGCCTTTCAGTGCAATAACCGCATAGTTATGGCACAAAAGAAGCATTTGGGTGATTTTTTACGTCGTAGAATTATCGGACGACTGGAATGTGGACGTACCCAGCTGGAAGCCCAGCTGGAACTGGAATGGTAAGAGAAATTTTATATGAACCTTTCTAGTTTTATTTTGGAGGATTGTTTTGGTGAGGTAAAAAACTTAGAATCGCCCAGAGTGTCATCTCCAGGATTTGGCAACGATTCCAAGATGATGGTAATGTGAGTAGATGTTACAGCACAGGTAGCCACCGAGTTACAACGCCGAATAAGGACCGGTATTTGGCAGTTACTGCCAAAAGAAACAGACGGAGCATAGCATCAGACCTGTCTCGTCATCTCTCTTCAGCTACCGGTACGACAGTTTCAAGGCAGACCGTGTACAGATGCTTAGGGCACATTGGTTTATATGCTCGTAGGCCTGTCAGATGTGTTCCACTTACCGCAACTCACTGTCGCCTGAGATTAACCTGGAGTAGAGAGCATGCATTATGGACATCGCAACAGTGCTCTTGTGTGATGTTTTCCGATGAGTCCAGGTTTAGTTTTCAGTCTGATTCTCGCCGGACTTTCATATGGAGAGCGCCAGGTACCCGTTACCACCAAGAGAACACCGTTACGGTGGTGCAGGATGGCTGGTTTGGGGAGTAATTATTCTTGGTTCCAGAACTGACCTGCATGTTCAGAGTGTAACGATGACAGGCCACATCTATCGGGATGTCATTCCGAAACAACATTTACGTTTGTTTCGGGGCACCATGGGTGCTGAATTTCTGTTTATGGATGACAACGCCCGTCCTCACCGTGCAAACATTTTGGACGAATGCCTTCAATTGGAGGATATCCCCCGTATGGATTGGCCAGCATACTCACCGGACTTGAATCCAATAGAGCATGTGTGGGATATGCTTGGGCACGAATTGTAGCCCGTCTACCCCCTCCCACCTATCAACCGGAACTTCGGGGGGCATTGCTTGATGAGTGGTGTAATATTCCCCAAGATCAGATTGATAATTTGATACTCAGCAGGCCTATGCGTTGTAAGGCCTGTATTGCATCGTCTGGGAGACATACTCCATATTAACCATGTTATACTGTTTTTTTTTGTAAATAGGGGGTTTTTTTTGAAATTTGCTCCACTGAGTAAAAATCGCCATTTTTATTAATTATGTCAAACATATAGCATCTTCAAATTTGTTTTGCTTCTGTCTCTTTCTTTGCCTGAACTTCATTATCCTTAATTTATGGACATGAGTGTATATTTTATTGCAGCTGGGAAACTTTTATGCCTTAAGTCAAGCGCTGCAACGACGTTATTCACTTCGCACTTCACTTAGCACTACCCAGGAGGTGCATTTAGGTTGAAGAAAAGTTACGGAGGCGGAGTAGCCAACCCCCCCGTCGTATTCAGATGTGTGAATTTCTTCTTCTCTGTCATTGAATGTATATTTTTCTGCTTCCATTTGACATTTTTTTCCCTTCAGAATTAAAATAATTCAAAAGCGATTTACTATTTTCGAATCAAAAAATTATGAAAAATATTATAAACTAAACAATTTGAGCAAACAAAATGGATCAAGCCAGATTTCCTGACTTACTGATCGTGTACGAAAACTGAGAGCCGAAATTACCACTCGTGGATGATTCAGTGCCGCAGAAGGAAGATACGCTGATCTGCATTTTCAGAAGATCTTTTTTAAGTGCTCATGGATCACTGTCTGGAAGAAAAAAAAAATAACTCTTTTAATTCTTTCTCAGGGGAGAGGGGAATATTAAGTAGATATTAACTATTTATTATTTATTTATTATTATTTATTAACTAGATATTAACTATTTAGTATTTAGATATTGTGATTTTATACAAGATTAATAAAAGGGGATAATATCATCCTGATAATTCAGGTTAATGTTTGTTTAGAAATATTCTGGCATTCATTAAACTATATATATAGATTTTTTTTTTGATATTTCACGTTATTTCATTAAAACTAATTTTCATGCCATAAATGTAAACATAGAAAAGTATTTTTATATCATGAATGGTTTTCTTATTGTGTTGAAATGATGTATCATAATAATAATACTTTTTTTATAGTAAATAATTTGATGACAATCAAATAAAAAAAAATTTTAGGACTGAAATTAATGTTTCATCCTCTAAACTAGATTTTATTTATTTCAATTCTTATATAATTTGTCGAGATAAATTTCAACACCCCAAATTATTACAAAATATATTTTATCAATTTTTATTTTATATATACATATAAACTATCAGAATGGTTTGTTCATAAATTCTTATAAATGAAGAATTTTATTACAAGAATTAATTTCTGCAACTATAGAAAACCTTCGTGAACAAAATAAGATAAAAATATAAGATGTGAGTATTATCTCCTTTTTTAAAAAATTGTATTCATATTAAAGAAAGTTTGTATAAAAACAATTCAAAGTAGATTTATATTACAGTTCTATTACTTTAAATAAATCTTAAACACTAAATGATATTTATAAAATTACAAACATCCGTCTTCGCACTGCGCATTTCGCTTAAATCGAAATTATTGTACGTTGGTGTCACAAAATCAGTATGAGATCCTGTAAAACATGATAAATGAAGAATCTCGCTAAAAAAATTTAAACATGAGGAAAAAAAAATCAATTTTTATTAAATTTAAAACATCTGTAATAATATAAATGAATTATCTTAAATTATTTCAATTTCGAGAAAAAAATTTGGAGGAGCATATGTCCCATGGCACTCTTTTCCTACTACTAAGTTGAATAAAGATGTCGAGTGCCTGAACGCGAAGCGTTCATCTACTCAATGTTATGTGACGGCAGTAGGAAAGAAAAGTCATGATAAATAGATAATAGTAATCGTATGAATTGAGAGAAAAAAAGGAGAATGTAAGAAAAATGTAAATCATCGGTGATGAAAACGTAACAAGAAATTTATGATCAGTAAAGAGTACAGATCAATGGAGCAAAAAACAGAGCAGGAAAGAATATACGTTGGAGTAAAATATCTAAAAAGCGATAAGTGAACAGGAAATTATGGTAGTTTGAGGCTTCGATTCCATTTAGAAGTAGAGAAAGGATACTTGTATTTTCCATTCAATTGCGTAAATACAGTTTGTGTCTTGATGAGAGGGTTTTCGTGAGTCGCAATGGTATTGAAGAAATTTCTAGAAAGTTTTGTAATATAGTTGTCAATAGAATCAATTTTTAAATCTTGATGAATTGTAGAGTTGCGGACAAACCAAGGTGCACCAGTGATGATACGAAGAAGTTTGTTTTGAATAATTTGTAGAGATTTTTTGTTACATTATGCAGCTAGACCCCAGATTGGGGCAGCATAGGTAAGAATAGGCCTAAGAACTTGTTTGTGGAGAAGAAGTTTGTTTGACAAAGTTAATTTAGAAAATTAATTAATGAGTGGTAGAGTGAGATAAAATTTTTTCCAACATTTTTCTTTGATTTTTTTAATATGAGCTCGAAACGTAAGTTTATTGTCTATAATTAAGCCGAGATATTTAATATTAGTTGCCCATTCAATTTGTTGATAAAAAGGGAGAGATTAATATATATATATGGTTGTCCTTTTCGGAAAATAATGGCTTGAGATTTAGAGACATTAATTGCTATGCACCATTTAGTTAGCCAATCCTCTAGGATATTCTGAAAATTTTGAAGAGTATTGATGACATAAAGAATAGAAGACCTCGGGCAAGAGCAGCAGAATCGTCAGCAAATAGGCAAGTGGAAATGTTAGTGCATTGAGGAGAGTCGTAGGTAAAGATATTGTAGAGAATAGGACTGAGCACGCCTCCTTGAGGTGTACCAGCACTAATACGACCGATTGTGGAGAATTCATTATGAAGTCGAACTTGAAGGGTTCTATTTTTAAGATAATTTGTAATGATAAGTGTGATCCAAGTTGGAAATTGAAGTTTGAACATTTTGTAGATCAGTCCATCGTGCCACAGTTTGATCGAAAGCTTTTTTGACATCTAGAAAGACACCTTCTGTAAAAAATTTATAGTTATATCCTTCAGTGATGATATTGGTGACACGTAGAAGTTGATGACAAGTTGATTGATGTTGACGGAATCCAAAATGTTCTGCTGGAATTATGGAATTTTTATCGCAAAAAGAAGTAATATGTTTCACTAAGAGTTTTCCGAAAAGTTTTCCTACACAGCTACGGAGACTGATGGTGTACTCTTTCCCGTTCTGGGTACGCCTCTGAGGTACAGCAGCGAAATTTTGAGGAATACCATTAATACCATCGTTATTTTTACTTGCCAGAATGCAGGACACTGAGGATTAGTCACAAACAAACATGGCAGGAAACATGCCGCGTGTTGAAATCTCCATAGATAGGACCTAATTTAAACAAAGTTAATAAAGAATCACAACCGCAACGGTTACTTGGCTTATTTGTTTACTATAGTGTTAGGGTAATTTTCTCAGGTACTGTGCCAGTATTTTTATAAATTAAAGAGTTTAAATAGACTCGAATGTTATAGAATTGTATATTTTCTATTATATTTCTGAGTTATGCAAACATAATATTTTATGATAAAACGTGAATAATTATTACTGAAAAATTTAACTTCATATACAAGTTTTGTTTAAGAATCTTTTTTCTGTGAGTGTCAATATTAATTCAAAGATATTTAAGTGTCATCGGAAATATATATTTTAAGAATTATTATTGTAAAATTCTTACAATGGAATGTGCTGAAACTAACGAACCTATACAAGAATTGAAAGGCACTGAGCATGTCGAAGAATTTAAAAGTGAATCTTCTTATAATAACAATGAAAAAGCAAAATTCAATAATGTAAAATTGCTTAACTGCAATTTCTGTAATAAAAGTTTCTCACATAAAGCTCATTTAAAGCAACATTTTATGGTCCACACGGGTGAAAAACCATTTGAATGTCAGGTATGTACAAAAACATTTAATAGAAAAAGTAGTCTTGCGAAACATAAAAAAATTCATGATTCTCAAACGATTGGTCAAAGAATATGGAAATGTTCTGAATGTGGAAAAGAATTTAAAAGTGAATCTGGTTATTTTAGGCATTACAAGACACATTTTGAAGATACAAAAATTCATAAGTGTAGTACCTGTGGTAAAAGGTTTTCAGAAAGTGCTCATTTAAATCAGCACATTAGGATTCACACAGGTGAAAAGCCATTTGAATGTGAAATATGTTTGAGGCGGTTTAATCACAAGAATAGTCTTGTTAAGCACACTGTGATTCATCTTGCAGAAAGGCCAGTAGATACAAGAATCTGGAAGTGTTCTGAATGTGATAAAGAATTCAAAAGTAAATCTGGTTATCATAAACATTACAGGAATCATTTTTTTGATACCAAAGTGTATAAATGCAATGTTTGCACCAAAAAGTTTTCAGAGAGTTGGACTTTGAAATCACATATTTTGATCCACACAGGTGAGAAACCATTTAAATGCACGATGTGTGAAATGAAATTTAATTTAAAAAGCAATCTTTCAAAACATGCATTCAGGATTCATAAAACTATACAAGCAAAAAATTGAACTTTGCTTAAAACCATAATTCATAAAATGTATTTTATTCAAATATTCTTTTATTAGTGAATATTTGTTTTAAATGTTTAGAATTGTGTTATTCAGCTTCAACTTGATCTATAAGAAGAAATGCTCAGGAACTGGTGCTCTAAATGATCTTCAACAAAGTAACTAAAGAAAAAAAAAAAAAAACATGTATATTGAGCTTCATGTACTTTATTATATGCATACTTATATGTAATATCTGTTTTATTGTTTCCATTTCATTATGTATATTGCTAACAGGGCTTTTTTTAATTGAATTAGAACTTTTTTTATTATTCAAATATACTATACCATTAAATAAAACTTATAAAAAATTTTTTAAAAACTTGTTTCCTTTCACTGACAAGAAGTCACAAATTGTTCTTCACCGATTCCATTAAAATTTATACTATAGATAAATCATAGCTAGGATGTTAACTAGTTAAAGTAGTAGAAAACCGCTCTCAATTTTTAAGAAAATTGAATCTAAGCAAAATATAGAAAAGAAAAATTTATATTTTTTCTTTTGTTTATTTTGCTTTATGGAAAGCTTTAATTTTTTTTACTGCTGTCTAATTTTTTTCATGTATAAGTATTTTTGTAGAATTGTCCATTATTATAGCAGTCAGAATTGCACAATCACATTTTACGAGAACAAAAATTCATTTGGAATAGGTTCAGAATATTCTACCAAGTAGACAACTTAATAATTGTAGGAATTAGTTTATTTGGGAGGAGCTGTAAAATTTACAGAGAAAAGGAAAAAAAAAAAAAAAAAGGTTAAGAGATATTAAAATATTCATTGAAAAAGTTGATGAGCCTGTATTAAAAAAAGAAGTGAACAAAAGTTAATTTCTCAGTTGATTTACTTCAAAATCTGTGTTTATGTATTAACTTGATATTAATTAAGTATTCTAGATATCATAAAACTTAAGTATTTCCTTGGTTTTACTATGAATATTAAACTGCTCTTTAAAATAATTATTCGCTTATAATATTGTATAAACAATAGTTTATAATATAATATTGTATAAGTAACATTGATGAAAAATTTAAAAACTTTATATTCTTCTTTTCTGTTGCAAGCAATTTTCTTTTTTTGCAATCTCAAAAATAAATTATTCGTTGTACTAAACACAATAAAAAGCAATGTACTTTTTCCGAAAAGTGATTAATATATACCAATTTTTGCTGTATTACTAATTACGAGTTTAACTTAAAAAGAAAACTTTATGTAGCTATATACTACTGTGCCCAAAAAGTAAGATCAATTATTTTTTTTTTCTCAAATTTATTTCATCGCCTTCAAAGTAATCCCCTCCGAACACAATGTACTTATGCCAACTTTTTTTCCAATCCTTAATGCATGCTAAAAAGTCATCGCCAGGGATGGCCTTCAAAGCGTGCGATGACACACTCTGAATCTCTTCAATCAACTCAAAACAGTGTCTTGGAGTGGTCTTTTGAGTTTAGGGAATGGCTGGAAGTCGCACAGTGTGAATATGGTGATTGTGGAATGATATGTTTTCAGTTTTGGCGAAAAATTCGCAAAGAATCAATGCAGTATGAGCTGGCGCATTCAGTGTTTTCAGTACCAGATGGCTCTTCATTTACAATGCTTTCTCTGCCTTCTTTGGACTGTTTATACCACTTCTAAGCATTTATTTCCGATATAGGAATGCTCACCGAATGCCTCCTGCAACATTCTATACGTTTCCGCAAACAAAATTGAATGCAAGTTCTTTGCTCAATTAATTCAAACATTTTAAAAATCGCCATAATCAGATTTAGCGTCTCACAAAGCTAACTCAAACGCTAATGTATATTTTGACGTCAAATTTCACAGAGATGTCGAAGACAGTGCCAGCAACCTAAAAAAGAAAAAAAATTGAAATTCTATAAGCTCCAGGAATTTTAAATTGGTCTTATTTTTGGACAAAGTAGTAGGTCATAATTTTATACTTTCATTGCTAATTTTCTATGTTATCAAAAAATCAACCTCTCATTATAAATTAACAAATAACTGTACGGTCGCTGGTCTGTTTTTTTTTTTTTTTTTTATGGTAAATGCATACGAAAACTACTAACAAGACACCTCAAATGTGATAGTTTAAAGAGAATTTTTATATATACTTATATACATAATGTAATTTAATAATGTTTATTAAATTGCTGGCTTTTATAGAGAAGTCTGAAGGAGGCAGTTTAGGAAAGGGAAAATTTATTGATTGTCAATTGCATTATAAAAATAAAAACATTCCATTCATACATTATGTAAAACTAATACTACTATATAATGTTATATTTAGAGGCCAATGAAAATAAAGGTAGATTTTTTTTTTTTTACATCTAAACTGAAAAACCTTAGGTTAAAAATCATTGGATTGGGGAAAAAGAAAATAAACTATGATTTTTATATCAAGTACAGAATAAAAAATACAGAAGTGCAATTAGTAAAAACATTTTATTGCTTACATTTTGATATTCTAATTTACATTATTTAAATATTATTTCAGAACATTTATCCAAATATTGCAGATTTAATTTTTTCTAGGATGCCTTTCTTCTCCTTTCCTTCCTCTTTTCCACTAAATTCAGTTTCTTTTGCTAAAATATTTCAAAGAAATAACAATAAAAGTTTAAAAAAAATAAGCCAAGTAAAAATTTTTTATTAGAGTAAATACAATTCATGTTTATAAATTTACTTCAAATGCATCTTTCTGAAAAATTTATTTAAATGAACTAATCATTAAAACATCATAGTCTGCAAAATAACATATAACAAACAGATACAAAATTATCAAAGCTATTAACAACATACTTTTATTTTATTTATTCATTTACTGATTGATTTGTATTATTATTTATTATTGCATATGAAATTTTTCTTCTTAATTAATTTTTTAAAGAAATTTTGATGGATATTTTTGCTTAGAAATGTTACATGATAAAACTGTGCAATTTGTTGAATAATTTCAAGTCACAATTAAACTTTAACACAATTTATTTACTGTAGCTGTAAAAAGATAAATTTTATAAGAACAAAACGAAAAAAAAAAAACATTTTTTTTTTAATACATGGCAGATTTTAATATAAAATATTTTAAATAATTTTTTAAAAATTACAATTAATCATTTTTAAAACAATAAAAATCAAAAGTTTTTATATGGAGATTCCATTTATGTTAAACAACAAACAAAATAAGATAATTTATTAATTAAGATATTTATTTGTATAATAATCAAGTAAACAAAATTTTAACCTGATATAAAAAGTCTTTTTTATTCTTTTAAAAAGATATACAAATTTAGAAAGGATGGATCAGTGACTATGATCCTTCTGAAAAAGAATTCAAAATGAAGTTTTTAAGAAATAAGTAGTAAAATCACTGCAGTTTGAATCTAGTAAAAAGTTAAGTAATTTATTATAGATATAAAATTACGCTTGTGCTAATATTAACTATATTAATTATCAAGTCACATTGATGAAAACAAGAATTAACAGTGGAATAGCATTAATTTTAACTCCAGTTAAATTCAATGTTTTGAAAAAGGAAAGCATTGATATTAGTTGTTACTTAGCTTAGGCACTATGAGCAGCGTTAATTTTAATGAGTTAAATTTAATGATTTAGAGAAGGAAATGTTGGCGAGTTTGGAGTTGCATTAATTTTTACTCTAACAATAGTAATATTTACTTTCCCATCACTTTTTATTATATATTGTTTAAGTTTTTTATTATGACTAATTTGAAGTAATGCTAGTATAATTATAAAGATATAATAAATATTATGGTAGCATAATGCATGTAAAACGTCTTTTTTTTTTTTTTTATCAAGGAGAATTTTTTAATTCATCAATTTATTTTCTCGACAAAAAGTTAAAATATGTTATTAACTAAAATCGAACAATGATGGGTAATCTGAAGAAAAATATTGCAAGAAATAATTTTCTTATAGATTTTTACCATAAAATATATTTATACACAAGTTA
>BPLQ01010416.1:0-66204 GCA_021605075.1 Caerostris darwini | reverse complement strand
AACCACTCCGTGAATTTTCTCAGAAATCGCGATTTTCGTGTCGACACTCCAGTTGAATCCCTTCCCAACATGATTTATGTACGTGGGACGGGCAGAAGCGTTTAGTATCACGAAATAACTCGGAGAAATGGGTCTCTCAACATGGTGCCGTGCCACCGAAACGATTTTCTAACGGGATTCTCCAGGCTGGTGCGTGTCTGAAACAGATGCAGTTCTTTAATTTAAGCAGAGAATATAAAAATAATATGTTTACCTTTGTAATTTCCCGAAATGTATGTGTTTAAATATTTTTTTATGTCTTTGTACGTATTTTCATGAAAATTGCAAGTGAAATTTTATGCTGTGTGGTAACCTTTTAATGTGAATTTTATAGCTTGCAAAATCCAACAAAATATAAGTAGTTTTTAATCGTCTTTGCTGTTTGCTTTGTGAATTTAATGATTTTAAGAGCCATGAATTAGACATACCTGCTATTTGAAATGTGTTTCTCTAGACTCCAATAGTTATTCTTTTAGCTAATTTAGTTAAAATGTGTTAGCTAATGCTAATTTAGTTAAAATGATAAAAAAAAAAGTTGAATATTAAAATCGTGTGAAAACTATATATTTGTTTTTGGTATTTTATTCAACGATGTGCTTATTTAAATAAATTTAAAGCATTTTTCAATGCACATATGTGTTGATTTAAACTATGTAAATATTAAAAAAATGTATGTTTTTAAATTTTTTTATTTTGTTTCTGTATTTTATTAAATTACCATGCTGCGTAGAATAAAATTTTCATTCACTGTAAATTTTTTAATTAGCGTCAACATCTGTTAGATGATTATTTTTGTTCTTAATTATTGAGAAAACCTAGTGTATTTTTATTACTCGAATCACTAATTTAATTCTAAAATAATTCATTTCTCATACTCTATTTCAATATTTCTCCAAAAAAAAAAAAAATACACGCTGATTGTTAAAGAATTTATAGTTTTTGAGATGAAAAGAGTTCATTAGGAAAAGAATCATACTCTTAAGAAAACATATTGCACACTAAGATGTAGATATTTATTGTCGAATAAGTACTTAAGCCTATACGTGCAGATGAGTGGTGCATCTAGGCTTGTTATATTGGCTTTTTAAGCACGCGAGACCATTTCCACTGTTTGTTTGCTTACACACCTAGTCCAATTTCGGGGCATTGATACGCAATTAGTAAATGCATTAACCATTTATGATAGTCAGTTAAATCTTAAGACCTCAATCGCATATGGCATATCTAGAATGCTTTAAGGAGTTGCGATTATAACTCTCCATTTACTTTCTTGAACTATTCAAGCCCTGAAAACAGAGTTAATGAATTAATGCATCAGCAGCTATAAGTAATTATAAAAATGACTGCTATATTAATGGCCATCGTGTAAGCAGTATAGAGTTTATTCCTTCTTCTAACTAAATTTTGTTCAATATTTTAAATTCTGTTACAAACTTTCATGTTATGACAAGTCTTACGCACGATTGTTCGTAAGTACCATAACTATTATTATTTTGTTGTATTACATCAAACTACGTTCGTACCTTATTTCACTATTTCTACCTTTAAGTATTTTCAGTATTTCTGTATATATTTAACAAAAAAGAAAAATATAATCTTAATAGTAAATAAGTATCTTAATTTTGAATACTAGTGCACTTAAAGAAATTGGGATCTATAAAGCTGCTAACATTTACTCGTTACTGAATTATATCAAATTGGTACAACTACAATTAAAATTATGAATAGAAATTATCATCATTAAGAAACCATGAATATATAGTTTATTGCAAATAATACATTAATTCACGTATGGATGTTAAACTATTTAACTTGGTAAGTCTTTACCTTAAAAATATCATTTTTATCTTAAATATGTGGTCCAATAATAATAGTTTGCTGAACTGTTTTTTTCTATAGAAAGCATAAATAATATTTATTACCGAATATATTATATTTAATTTATTCATATAAGAGTCTTATAATGTATTATGAAATAATTTACAAACCATATATTTATTTTCTTTATAATAAATTGATTTTGTATAAAAAATAATTGTCATTTTATTACTTAGAAAAAATTAATTGATTTTTCTCAATCTAAGTAGTTGATTTATTCTACAGTTTTTACAAATAAATAAAAGTGGATAAAATGAAAGAATTTTTGGATGGTTTTGCACATTAAAGTAAAACTATTAATATTATAATACATTTTAATTCGTAATTATTAATTAATATAATTTCATTTTTTAATGCAAGTGTACTAAAAATTCAATAATAATTCAAAACTAATTCAATTTTCAAATTAATAAATTTTCTAATACTTAAAAATATTTATTCAAGCAACATTGCACAAAAATTATATTTCTAAATAGCATTACATTTACATTTCGATAACGTCTAGTAAACCAGATGCTGTTAAAATTCTTCATTTGTGAAGAACAATTTTATCGACCTTTTAACTAAATTTTATTGTTTTCTTATAATCTGAAAAAAAGTATTTTAGTAAACTCTATTAAACGTGCGTTTAAGCGTCATCAATAGTTATCTGTCTATTAACAACATAGCACACATTAGGTTTTTGTTTTTAGTAATACATTTTAAATGTACTTGTATTGTTCAATATATGAACCTGTTTACCCTTTTTATGACTGCACACACGAATATTTTAAGGCTTCTAAAATTCTTTAGACATGTCACATTGTAAAGATTCCAATAGTTTTTGCTTTGGAAGAACTTCATGTTTATAAGTTAATATGTATCATACTTTTCAAGAATTACTATATGAAAAGAATTAGAAGAATAAATGCAGACAATAAGAGGAATATATGCAGATTTGATGTCGTTTAGGTTAAGACTTCCGTTATAAAATATACTTTTATTCTGACTAGTGGCACAATATATTGTGCACTGTTTTGAAACTGACTTTACTCCTTTGTAGTTTTAAGAATTTCTTTTAATATAAGAACTTTGCTTTATTTTACTTTGCGTGTTTAAATTTTAGATTTCAGGTAATTTACATAAACTGTTTGTCTGCTTAAATGATTTCATTCCCGCTCTTAACATCTGTTTTATGCCAGATTTATTTTTTTCTACATTAGTTTTTAGCTGCATAATTTTTTTTTTTTTTTTTTTTTTTTTTTTTTCATTTTCAGTAGGAGAATTATTTTTCATTTTCAGTTCAAACGTTATTTCTTAATAAATAATAAATTTCAATTCTCTTTTATTTAATAAAAAGCAAACCTGTTTGAAGCAAATTCCTTTTGTTTAGTTAATAAAAAAAAATTTTAGTCTTTATAGATAAAAATAAAAAGCCATCAAACAGCGGCTTTTTGGTTTACTTTTCGTGTAACAGAATTAATTTCTTTGCTTCCTATCGTTCTCTCTGCAATTTTCTTCTTTAAGAATTTGTCAATGCTTTTACGATCGTCAGCCATTTTGTCTAGTAAACCGCTGGAAAATCATCCATTCCAATTACAGAGTAGAGGTTCTTTCCCCACACCAATTACATTATTGGCCTTGAAAGACACATTTTTGTGTCATCAGCTTTTTTATCCTTTTCCAGGCCAAATGTTCTTTAAATACTTTCGTTCTACAATGTTGAAACGTTGTCAGTTCGGAAGAAATTGCTTTTACATGCCTTTTCAGTTTTTCCCCTCTAGAACATATTAAACGAAGGCCATAGCGATGTAATAATAACCATTCAGCGTTCTTTCCTGTTTAATAAATTGAAAACAATATATTTTGTTAATTTTTTCTTTTATAATTTATGCAATGAGTTATTTTTTTTTCTTTTAAAGAGATTAGAGAAGATTTTTAAAAAATTTAAATACGAAAAGTCAGGTATAGCAAGCGAAGACATGAGAAAATGCGAAGAATATCGAGCTGGCTTAGAACATTAATTACCAAAGAAAACGAAGATATTAATAATTTATCCCATAGGAGGTAAATTATTACCATTAGTTATCATTTCAGAATAAGAAATCTGTTGAATGGAAAAACCGGCAAGTGTTTCAATTAAAATTCGAACAAAAATTTATAGGGAAATAAATCTCCAAGCATATTTGAACTTTTCATAGATAAGTATCTAATATGTACAATCTTTTAATATCGTAAAAATATTTGCTTGATTCAAATATTTCATATGCAGAACCATTGAAAAGCCAACCTAAGTTATCGCATAATATTCCCCTACTAATAATATAATTTCATATATTTCCTTCATTCAAAGATTCATATTCATATATTCATATGATTAATTTATTTTCGCCATTAATGTCTCGATGGGAATTTCGTAGAAGGAAAACTGTTAAAAACTGCTGCAAGTATTAAGGAACTCAGAATTCTACAAATGCAAGATTAGGCCCAAAAATACCCACCAAATATGGCCAAAAATAATATTTTATATTTCACAAACACGTAACTGGAAAATGAATTGTAAGAAGCCTTGGAAAATGCAACAGTTGAAAACAAATTTACCATCGAAATTTCCAATCAATCACAAGAAAAAGTTGGCAACTATTGTACCGTGTATAATCTCACCAGCAATTAACTTGGTAAACTAATAGAAAAAGACAGATAATTTATTATTAATTGGCATATACACAATATCAGAATATTATAATGTATGGAACTATTGAAATTTCCTGAATTTTGGACAATAAATTTAGTCCTTATCGCTCTTATAGCTAGACATAATGTTACACGAACATTTGTAACTTAAATCAGAGTTCTATTGCATAAGTTGTTACAATACTAGTGTTAAAAAGCACAAATTATAATCCCAGGCAATGAGCCTCCTATACAAACTGTCCTTGTTACGAAAAAGAAATCTAAGCACGCAATAATACTAAGAACAACAATCATTTAATAGACTTGTATTCTTAAAATCCTTTTATTTTTTTAACAGACCAACAAAAAAAATATTAATGGCGCACAACATTTAAAAAAAATTAAAGTCATCAAGAGGCATGAAAAGTCTCACAATCATTTTCAAATCTTTCACAAAGGACACTTGAAGATCATAATTTCATTAACTTGAAGATTGTACAAATTAATTTATGAACAGCTAAGGTAGCTATGTAAAGTAGCTTTTGTTAAATCAACCACAACTTCCAGAACTGATAACGGATTTAATTTAATCCAAGATATTTGTTCGAAGTAACAAAATTGAAGGAATACCTAGAATACTGAAAACTTGTTTATCCCAAAATAAAGAAAGCATGTATTATTACTGTCCCAAAATCCAACTATTACTTAATAGAGAATCAGAGCCAGCTAGTTTTTGAAGCAGTAATGGATTTCAATTTTAGAAGCTCTCAATGATTTCAAAGAATTATTTATTCTGAAAGCGAAATTATTATTTTTAAGTAACTTTAAATTGTATTCGAGAAAAATTAAAAGATTTAAAATTGTAATTCTCTAATGCCTTACCTCATATCATTCTGGCGTTGAATAATATTAGGAATGGATGCCAACTAAATGAAATTCCTCACATTATTTAATAAACATCGTTGACGTATGTCATATAGAATTAAAACTATAGCAAAAACTTAAACTATTATTTAGTGGAGGCCACCACGGAAAAGCAAGAAATTGGACTGCTATTTGGAAGAAGCTTAAAAAGAAAATGTTTGAATTATTCTAAAACAGGAAAACTAATAATAAAGAAGTTATACAACGTCAAGCCAGCGGAAAATTATCTTCAAATCAGCTATCCCTTATGTATTAAGACTACAGTAAAAATATCATTTCATCCATCAGAAATATTTAAAGCTGCAGATGATGTGGGAATAAGAAAGGAATTACTAAGAAACTTTTTTAAAAAAATTACCCCGTCAATTCCACTAAAAAAATTTCTCTTGCTCTGCAAAAATATACTTTATTGCTAAAGAACATTTCTTCACAAAAGAAATAAGAAGAATGATAAAAAACGCTTCCAAAAGGGAAAACTCCTGGATTTGACAGCATGAATAATCAATTTATCATTATTAATGATTATTTTCCTTAAGTCCTTCATAAACTCTAATAAATGTTTACAGTTGTATAAATTCCCAAACGCTTTTAAAGTAGGATTCACTCTCAATTTCTCAAGCTAGACAGATTCTGTTTTTTTCCAATCTAGGCAAAGTATTATAGAATATCTTAACCCAAAGATTAATCTTTAAATTTTAGTAATAAAATAAATTTAATCTTGGGCAGTATGGATTCGGTTAGTACACACGATGAAACCTAATAGATTTAATGGACTTCGTTAACAACACATAGTAATTATTTAAATAGCTATAAAGGCGGAGATAACCTTAAATACAATTAAATTCGAAACGTTATGAAAGAAATCCTTCAATATACAAATTTTATAGAAACTCTTCTCGACATTCTCCTTAAATCAAGGAAATTAAAGGCTGTCCTTAAGACTTTTGTAGACGGTCAACGTAGAATTTTTTACTCGATGAAGTTCTTAATTATCAATGACCTCCAACAGTGCATATGTAAGCTTCTGCAGATGAATTTATATTTCTTTGACGTGCAGCGACGTTCAGTGCAGGACGTGCAACTCCTAAAGTATTCACTAAAGAGATATAAAATTTTTAACCAATTTTAAACATCATCTATCTATATAAAAAGATCAATTATTTTGTAAAAGAAAAGTTCTCAAGGGGAAATGGGAAAATACTTCAAAAAAAAAAAAAAAATTATTAAGTACTTTGAAATATAGTTCTGCAGAAATTCATTTGGGCAAAAATTCTCAGTGAACAAAGTAAAAGAGTAACAGATCGAAGTGGTTTGCAGTGAAGGAGTGCCAGTAATATCTAGGGTACAATAGAAGAATTCAGGTGAATCTTACATAAAACAATAGCGTAAAGAATTAAGCCACTGGACAGTAAAAATATGATTCTCTTTTAAAGAAAATTGCTGTCCATACAAAGTCTGTTTCTTCTGTATACAACAGGAGCATTCAAACCTACATCAACAAGACACTCGAGATTACAAGCCTTTTCTTTCATTTAAAATTACAAGTAGAAGCTTCATTTACTGTTGTGTCTACAATGAGGGAGAATTTACTAAGTGAAATGCTTCAAGTAACAGCTGGTGACTTTTAGCAGAAAATAGCAAGATTTCCTTTATTCAAACAACTTTTAATATCTGCAATCAAATTGAAATTCCAACAAGGTTTTCTTCCCCAAATACTGTGACACAATATACGGATGTTCCAAATCAATTGAAAATACAGGGGGCATGTTTGGCCCCTTCAAATTCGAAATAAATTCTCAGGATTGATGGATGAACTGAATCCACGAAATGTTGATTGCAAAGTAGAATGAATAACCATACATGAAGCCCGTCATCAAGTCTTAACATCAACAAAACCTGTAAAGATATAATCAGATAGCCTCTCTGGAACACTAACCATTTTAAAACTTCAAGCCCCGCATACACTCACAAGAGAATCTAGTAAATAAATTAGATTAGAATGTATCAAAACTCACATAGAACATCTCGGCAATAAAACAGTAGATGAATTAGCCAAGCAATGTGTTGTTGACATGTAAAAGCATCATAAATAAACTTTCTAACATTCAAATATTTATTTTACAGTAAATCACTAACTTGAGTAAAATTAAATTATAAATTTTACAGAAATATATACAGTCATCTCTTGTAGTTTAGGCAACGTGACTCATGGAAACTGCTTTTATATCTTCCTAATTTGCATAATTCACACAATCTGAGGGTTACAGTAAAATACAGTCCTTTATCCAGGACTGAACTTTTCTTTAGAATTCAAGTATCGAATTAATCTCAACAAGCCGACAACATGTCTCTTGAGTTAAAACGAAACTAATATCTAAACAAACCAACACAAGGCGTATCTCAAAGTTATAATATATAGATATAAAAGTACTGTCTCAGAACAGAAATAATTAAAGAATCTCCTTTCAAAGTGGCAAAAAGATGTCGAGTTAACAGCTAGACTGTTTAACAAATTGTTAAAAAGTTTCAATATATACTAGATGAACTAGAAAGAAAACACGTTTCTAACAGGGTTTCATCCATTTCTTTCTTACCTGGAAAGGTTCCACTTGTGAGAACTTTTGTTTTTGTGGAGATGACGGAAATTCATTCCATTATTCTACGTCATGCCTATTGACATTATCATAATATTTGAATAATAACAAAAAAACTGTCAGAACCCAATATTAATTTATGGAAAACTAACATTATAAGCTACAACATGTCTATAATCGAAATTTAAAGTGTGATAAATGTTATAAGTTCAAAATAAAAATTTAATTAGGCCAGTATATGTCTTAGTTTGTCCACTTCATTAATATATTATGCTTTAACTCCTTTATTAAATATTATTCAATAATTCAGTGATTAGTGTAGTGGTACAATATAATAGTTTTAGCTATTCTATGGATGATAGAACAGCTATACGTAGCTTGTTGTTTATTAATTCCAGTGTTAATTATGACGTTACAGTAAAATATTTTGAATAAGACACTTCAAGTTTTACATAGTGCGATGATTAGTGTTTCCTAATTAATAGTTCTTGAAATAGGCTATGAAGATAATAAACAATAAATCAGATGCCGAAATAAGTATGAAAAATTAAAAAATTTGATCATCATTAAAATCCAAATGCAATTTTTTAGAATGCATTTTTGTCAACGAATTATAATATATATATATATATATATATATATACATATACATGCGTCTGTGTGTTTTTAAAAAAACATGTTATTGATATAATACACTCATGCCCATAAATTAAGGATAATGAAGTTCAGGCAAAGAAAGAGACAGAAGCAAAACAAGTTTGACTTATTTGTAAAGTATATTTATTAAACAAAAGGTAAAGAGCAAAAAATATGCTATATGTTTGACATAATTAATAAAAATTGCGATTTTTACTCCCTGGAGCAAATTTCAAAAAAGGACATATTTACATAAAACAGTATAACATGGTTAGTATGATGGTTAATATGGAGTATGTCTCCCGGACGATGCAATATAGGTCTTACAACGCCTAGGCATGCTGAGTATCAAATTATCAATCTGATCTTGGGAAATATTACACCACTCATCAAGCAATGCTCTCCGAAGTTCCGGTTCACAGGTGGGAGGGGGTTGACGGGCTGCAATACGTCGGCCAAGCATATCCCACACATAATCTATTGGATTCAAGTCCGGTGAGTATGCTGGCCAATCCATACGGGTGATATCTTCCAATTGAAGGCATTCGTCTACAATGCTTGCACGGTGAGGACGGACGTTGTCATCCATAAACAGAAATTCAGCGCCCACGGCGCCCCGAAACAAACGTACATGTTGTTCCAGAATGACATCCCGATAGATGTGGCCTGTCATCGTTACACTCTGAACATGCAGGTCAGTTCTGGAACCAAGAAGAATTCCTCCCCAAACGAGCCATCCTGCACCACCGTAACGATGTCGTTCAATGGTGTTCTCTTGGTTGTAACGGGTACCTGGCACTCTCCATAAGAAAGTCCGGCGAGAATCAGACTGAAAACTAAACCTGGACTCGTCGGAAAACATCACACCAGACCACTGTTGCTGTGTCCACAATGCATGCTCTCTACTCCAGGTTAATCGCAGGCGACAGTGAGTTGCGGTAAGTGGAACACATCTGACAGGCCTACGAGCAGAAAAGCAGGCCTAGATAGAAAAATGTCCCCTAAGCGTCTGTACACGGTCTGCCTTGAAACTGTCGTACCTGTATCTGATGAGAGTTGAGGAGACAGGCCTGATGCTGTGCTCCGTCTGTTTCTTTTGGCAGTAACTGCTAAATACCGGTCCTCATTCGGCGTTGTATCTCGGGGGCGACCTGTGCTGTAACATCTACTCACATTACCATCATCTTGGAATCGTTACCAAAGCCTGGAGATGACACTCTGGGCGATTCCAAGTTTCTCGGATACTTCCAGCTGGGTACGTTCACATTCCAGTCATCCGATAATTATATTACGTAAAAATCATCCAAATGCTTCCTTTGTGCCATAACTATGCGGTTATTGCACTGAAGGGCTTTTAAAGCACTTGTGAACAATTTTACTTCTTTGCCACCATTCCTTATATACCCCCCTCTTACACTCTCGTCATTGTTACGTACTATCCGCGCCATCTGGTGGTTTCCTGTAATTTGCATATTCTTCTTCAAGATGCGTGTGATAATTCTACGGGAAAATTTTTATTTTAGAGTTCAATTTCTGTGTGTTTGTGAATTATCCTTAATTTATGGACATGAGTGTAGATGCAGAAGTTATGTACTTAAAAAAACAGATAATCAATAATCAATAATTCAAAATACCTGGTTATGAATATATTTCCAAGTAATAGTAATTTTAGTATATAAATATAAATTCTTATATAACTTTATTCAAATCTACAGATATGACTAGTTATGAAAATGTTTTTTACTTTTAATGTTTATAATACTAATTGTATGCTAACTATGTACTATGTACGATTACTAACTATTATGTAATTATGTTAACATGTATTGTAAAACAACATTAATGTAACAACAACTTATGCACCCAACATTAGCATTCAATTTTGTAACTCATTAAAATAACTCAATGAAAGACAGTTAATCTGTATGCTTATCGCATACAGATTAACTGTCTTTGCAAGGGTTGCACTGCTGTTTCTCATTTAGAACTACCCAGAGGGCACGTGTAGCTTGAAGATATACCATGGATAACGATCTTATCAGATCTGAACGATCTTATCAGACCAGGACCTACGGTTTAAAGTGGATTCCAAGCCACTACAAACACAGCCGGGACTCGAATCCGAAAACTGTGGCAACGAATGCCAGAGCCCTAGCCACTCGGCCATCAGGTCTCCTATTCTTATACGTTTATATAACAATAATTTAAGCTTAGATGTAATAGAAATCAATCTTTTTCTTTCTTTTATATTTAAACAAATAAAATATGAAAAATTTAAAAGCAGAAAAGTTTCTAGATGTTAAATTTCCAGTGTATTTTACGCTTAAAAATTTTCCTGGTTGATTTTATCATTTTTATGTATAAGTACATTTTACATTTAATTTAATAATCTATTCTGCTTTTTAATAGATACCTTAAGCTTTAAGAGCATTTATTTATTTATTTATTTTTTTAATTTCAGACAATATTTCTTACTAGAAAAGACTACTGTGTAAAAACTTGTTTCAACTTTAAAGTACAAATATTTTTTGGTATACAGGATTTAAGAACAACTTTCAAAATAAAGGTAAATTGTATTTTTCCTTTTGCCGTTCTCCTGCATTTTTTACAAACTCCAGTTTTAAAATGAAATACTTTGAAATTTTGGCTATATTGAATAACATGTTTATTCTGAAAGTTTGGAATGCATTTTGAGACAACTCAAAGCTACATGCTTTTGAATAATTTGTATGTTTGCATTACTACTAAAGCTTAGAACAAAGAAAAAAGATCGTATTTTAAAAACTTTAAGCGTAAAAAAACTATTAAACACATTTTATTGGCATTTAAGTTTGCTATATGCTTACTATAAAGTTACTATGTGAGTGTATATATATTTAAAAAGAATGCTGATACAAAAAATATTAAAATCAATTTGCCTTTATTAATATTTGATTATAAAGCTGCATCATAAACTCAACCTTTACAAAAGATCATCCGATTAAACAAAGTTGTAAAAAAATTTCTTAAACTCTTCATTTTAAAGTAAGCAAAATTAAAGATTTCTTTTAATTTCTGCTTTTACCTTGTATAAAAACTAAGACAAAAACACATTACATACGTATATGATGACCAATAGGTTAATGCATTTAAAAAAAAGTATGATAAGTAAGTAAAAAAAAATCAATAATTTGCGATATTAAACTATTATATATTCAAAATAACGTCATTTTATATGCCTTAGGATTTATAAAATGAGTATAGACGCATTTGAATAAATGTATTATGAAGCAAAAAGGAGAACAGATACAGAAATAAAACTAGAATGCTTAAATTATTTATTTCAAAACTTTTTTTCTTCCAAAGATTAGTTTCCTTCTTCTACTACGAGATCCAATAACACGATCCCTACTTATTTTCTACTTTTTTTTTAAACTTAAATAACCACTTCACTCTAAAAAAATAAAAACTCTAGTACCACAAATGAAAAAATATCCAGCTCTTACCATTTACTTATTCATGTTGATAGAGCCTTTTTGGAAAAGAAATTTTCCCAAAATCCTCACTTTAAAGTAGGCTATCTCTTCTAATTTGCATCAGCCCTTTGCCATTCTCGTCTGTCGTAAGGATCCTATATTAGGAAGTTGGACTTCCAAACTGAATCCGATTAAAAGATCTCACGCCTCAGAATCCCCCTACGTGCTCCCCATGCAAACTCCCCAAGCAAGGATCCTTACACCTGAGTTAAAGAGCTTTGTTCTGCTTAATGGCAGACAATCATTAAAGTTGCAACCCCCTTCTTTTGTAGGCTATTTCACTGGGACGTGCAACGATGCTCATGACTGCAACCGTAACCCAGTAGGGGGACGGGACCACCTATAATTGGGGTGGTTCTGGAGTGTCATTGTCAGGGTCGCATCACCATTTGTAAAAGCGGATGAATGCTCTCGTGTAGAGATATTAATGGTATAAGCTCGTTTATTTTAGAAAATGTGAGTTACAACGTTATGAAGGTATCAGAAAGGCTTATGGTATTTTCCTCTTTATAATAATGCCTCAAAGTCTTTCAATAACTTTGTGCTTATCTTTTACCGCTTTTGCCATCATTTATTTGGATTTTATTGACAGATATGGATATATACACTGAAGTGACAAAAGTCATGGGATACCTCTTAATATCGTGTCGGCCCTCCTTTCGCCCGGCGAAGTGCAGCAACTCGACGTGGCATGGACTCAACAAGTCGTTGGAAGTCTTCTGCAGGAATATTGAGCCATGCTGTCTCGATAGACGTCCATAATTGTGAAAGCGTTGATGGTGCAGGATTTTGGGCAAGAACAGACCTCTTGATGATGTCCCATAAATGCTCGATGTGATTGATGTCGGGCGATCTAGGTGGCCAGATCATTCGTTGGAACTGTCCAGAATGTTTTTCAAACCAATCGCGAACAGTTGTGGCCCGGTGACATGGCGCATTGTCATCCATAAAAATCCCATCGTTGTTTGGGTACATGAAATCCATGAATGGCTGCAAGTGATTTCCAAGTAGCTGAACATAAGCATTTCCAGTCAATGTTCGGTCCAGTCGCACCAGAGGACCAAGTCCATGCCATGAAAAAACAGCCCACACCAGTATGGAGCCACCACCAGCTTGAACAGTGCCTTGCTGACAGTTTGGGTCCATGGCTTCGTGGGGTCTGCGTCACACTCGAACCCTACCATCAGCTCTTACCAACTGAAATCGAGACTCTTCGGACCAGGCCACGGTTTTCCATTCATCTAGGGACCAACCGATGTGCTCACGTGCCCAAGAGAGTCGCTGCAAGCGATGTCGTTCTGTCAGTAAAGGCACTCGAGTCGGTCTTCTGCTGGAATAGCCCAAGAAAGCCAAATTTCTCCGCACAGTTCTAACAGACAAGTCCCTTGTACGTCCCACATGATTTCTGCGGTTATTTGACGCAGTGTTGCTTGTCTGTTAGAATTTACGACTCTTTGCAGACGTCGCCGGTCTCGGTCGTTAAGTGCAGGCGTTCGACCACTGCGCTGTCTATGGTGGGATGTTATGCCTGAAATTTCATACTCTCGGCACACTCTTGACACAGTGGATCTGGGAATGTTGAATTCCCTAACGATTTCCGAAATGACATGACCCATGCGTCTAGCTCCAACTAACATTCCGCGTTCAAAGTCTGTTAATTCCCGTCGTGCGGTCATCATCACGTCAAAACATCTTCACATGAATAACTTGAACAGAAATGAAAGCTCTGCGAAAGAACTGCGCAGTTATACCTGTTCTACGCGATGCTACTGTCATCTGAAAATTTGCATATTGCTATCCTATGACTTTTGTCACTTCAGTGTATTATATCTCCGATGTTTCGAATAATATTTGGTATATCTACTTACAAAGTATTTATATTCAAATGTAAAGGGATTTTTTACACCATGGTTTGTCTTACTGGTCAATGGTAGTACATAGGATATCAAGAGTTCAGAAAGGTTTGTATTTTCTCATGCATAATGCAGTTTTTTCTTTATAATAATATCTGCTCATTTATTTAAAATATATATTTCCATCAAACTGGGAAAATTTAATTATGTTTATGTCCTTTGTTTAAAAAAATTCTATTAAGCTATTATATATTCAAAATAACGTCATCTTATATGCTTTAGGATTTCTAATATAAGTCTATGCGCATTTGAATAAACGTGTTACAAAGCTTAAAGCAGAACAGATACAGAAATAAAACTAGAATGCTTAAAATATTTATTTGAAAACTTTTTTTTTTCCAAAGATTAGTTTCTTTCTACTACTACGAGATCCAATAACACTTTCTTACTTATTTTCTACTTTTTTTAAACTTAAATAATCAATTCACTCAAAAAAAAAACCAACTACTAAACCAATCCCCAACAACTAAAAAACTCTTCTACCACAAATGCACATGCATAGCTCTTACCATTTACTTATTCATGTTGATAGAGCCTTTTTGGAGAAGAAATTTTCCCCAAATCCTCACTTTAAAGTAAGCTATCTCTTCTAATTTGCATCAGCCCTTCGCCATTCTCGTCTGTCGTACGGATCCTATATTAGGAAGTTGGACTTCCAAACTGAATCCGATTAAAAGATCTCACGCCTCAGAATCTCCCTACGTGATCCCCATGCACACTCCCCCCAAGCAAGGATCCTTACACCTGAGTTAAAGAGCTTTGTTCTGCTTAATGGCAGACGATCATTAAAGTTGCAACCCCCTTCTTCTGTAGGCTATTTCACTGGGACGTGCAACGATGCTCATGACTGCAACCGTAACCCGGTAGGGGGAGGGGACCACCTATAATTGGGGTGGTTCTAGAGTGTCATTGTCAGGTCGCATCACCATTTGTAAAAGCGGATGAATGCTCTCGTGTAGAGATATTAATGGCATAAGCCCGTTTATTTTAGAATATGTGAGTTACAACGTTATGGAGGTATCAGAAAGGCCTATGGTATTTTCCCCTTTATAATCATGCCTCAAAGTCTTTCAATAACTTTGTGCTTATCTTTTATCGCTTTTGCCAACATTTATTTGGATTTTATTTGCAGATATGAATGGATATTAAATCTCTGAAATGTCAAATAATATTTGGTATATCTACATAGAAAATATTTATATTCAAATGTAAAGGGATTTTTCACGCCATGGATTGTCTTACTGGTCAATGGTAGTGCATAGGATATTAAAAGTTAAGAAAGGTTTGTTTTTTCTCATGCATAATGCAGTTTTTTCTTTATAATAATATTTGCTCATTTATTTAAAATACATCTTTCCTCAAACTGGGTAAATTTAATTATGTGTTATGGGATTTGTTTAAAAAATTCTATTAATTCCTTATTTAAAAGAAATGCATTCTTAAAAGGACAGGTCACAAATTGTCCTTCACCAATTAAATTAACATTTATAATAAATAAAGGACATGACTTGGGCATTAATTGCGTAAAGCATGGTGTCATGCTTTTATATTTTCCAATGAATTTGAATAATTTTTTTTTTGTATGGTTAAAGATTGAGGTCACAACAGAACAGTGGATTTGCGCTAATAAAAATTAAATAATAGGTTGATGAAAGAAAGATTAAATAAATAAAAAAAAATTGCAAGTCTAATTATTTACTCCGTGTTTTAATTCTTTTACTTATTTTTTTAATTATTAATCCTTTTGTTACACCCGTTGTAAATCGCATAGCAGAATTACAAAAAATTTTTATGTATGCTCGTATACTAAATTATATATACTTTTAAATTTAAATTGTTATGTATTTTTATTGGATGTATATATATTTTGTTTTTAGTTTTGTATCTCATACAGCAAATGAATATAAAGAGAATAAAGCTTATTTTTGACATAGCAAAAAAAAGAAAAGCTAGTTATGTCCAATAATTCGATTATTGTATTTCTGATGGAGGTTAATACAAATTATTGCATTTAACTATCTAATTGTGAGTGCTGTATAAGATAAGATATTATTTTTTTTAAAAAAGATAGATACAGTATGCTTTATGTTATTTAGATCATTTTAGGAATGGTGATATTTTGCGTAAATAGAAAGCTTGTGAGTACATTGATAGGGAAACACTTTAATCTCGTTTTTAAAAAAAATGCTTGATTTTTTTTTTTCCAATGAAAAGAGATTAGAGCAGATTTAAAAAAAAAATTAAATACGAAAAATCAGGTATAGCAAGCGAAGACATGAAAAAATGCAAAGAATGTCAAGCTGGCTTAGATAATTAAGTACCAGGGAAAACGAAAATATTAATAATTTATCCGATAGGAGGTAAATTATTACCATTAGTTATCATTTCAGAATAAGAAAACTGCTGAATAGAAAAACCGGCGCATGTTTCAATTTAAATTCGGACCAACGATTTTAGGAAATAAACATCCAAGCATATTTGAACTTTTCATAGATACGTATCTAATATATACAATCTTGTAATATTATAAAAATCTTTATTTAATTCAAATGCTTCATATGCAGAAGCATTGAAAAGTCAACATAAGTTATTGCATAGTGTGTTCCTCAAACTACTAATATAATCGCATATATTTCCTCCATTCAAAGATTTATATTCATATATTTCATATATTCATATGATTCATATATTTTCTCCAATAATGTCCATTAATTGGAATTGCGCAAAAGGAAAAGTGTAAAAACTATTTCAAGTATTACTGAAGTTAGGATTCTACAAATTCAAAGTTAGGCACAAAATGCCCACCAAATATGGTCAAAAATAATATATTTAATTCATAAACATGTAACTGGAAAATGAATTGCAGGAAGATTTGGAAAATGCAACAGGGGAAAACAAATATACCATACACAATATCAGATTTTTATAATGTATAGAAATATTACAACTTCCAGAATTTTGTATAGTATGATTAACCAAATAAATGTCCTTATCGCTTTTATAGCTCAGCAAAACGTTACACGAACATTTGTAACTCAAATCAGATCTGTACTGCACAAGTTATTAAGATATTACGTTTAAAAAGCACAAATTATAATCCCAGGTATTACGCTGCCTATTCATACTGTCTTTGTCACGAAAAAGAAATCCAAGCGTACAAAAGAACAATAATCAGCAGATTGGTAATCTTAAAATACTTTTATATTTAAAAAAAAAAAAAAATATTAATGAAGCACAACATTTAGAAAATTCATTGTCATCAGAATCAAGAGCCCTGAAAAGGCTCAGAGCCTTCTACAAATCACTCACAAAGGACACTTCTAGATAATAATTTCATTAACTTGCAAATTGTACAAATTGTTGTAAGGAAAGCTAAAGTAGCTATAGCTTTGTTAAATCAACCACACCTTCAAGAATTGATAATAGATTTAATTCACATCCAAGAAATTTGTTAAAAATAACAAAATTGAAAGAATAACTACAATACTGAACTTGGTTATCCCAGAATAAAGAAAGCAGGTATAATTTTTTCAAACATCCAACTATTAATTGTTCTAGGACAGCCTAGAGTCTAGAGGCAATCAAAAATAAGACAATCAATCTCTTTTCTGTAATTTCATTATATTATTCGATAATCTCCAAAGAAATGAGATAAAAAATTAATAGTAATTTAACGATAATCTCCAAAGAAATGAGATAAAAAATCTAAAGTGGTCAAAAATGAAAAATATTTATTGCAGCATACCTCAATTCCCATTACACTAGTAGGAGTTTGAGCATAGAAGACACATAATGTTTGTTACGAGTAGATAACTTTTGCATCAAATAAGATCAACATCAGCCAGCCTTTTTGCCATCTATTACAGTTTCATGCTCCACAAAAGTAGGAGGTACGCAGTTCTTACTCTTGTTTCAGAAGCAGAAATATATTCTAATTTTAGAAGAAAAATATTTAAAATTATAATTCTCTAAAGCCTATCTTCTGTGATATCATGCTGGCGGTGAATAATACTAGGAATGTATGACAAGTAAAGGAATTCCTGTCATTATTTAAAAAAGCTGACATTATTTTGACATTCCTGATTCGTGAAAGCATGGCATATAGAATGAAAACTATAGCATGAACTTAAACTCTTACTTAGTGACGGCCACTACTCGAAAATTCAAGAAATTGGACAGGAAATCGGAAAAAGTTTAAATAGTAAATTTTCGAATTACTCTCAAACCAGAGCAATCAATAATAAAGAAGTTATACAACTTCAAGCCTGCAGAAAATTATCTTAAAATATAGTACCTCTGATGTAAAGTCTTTTAAGACCACGGATCATTTCATCCATCATAAATATTTAAAGCTGCAGATGAATTGGGAATAAGAAAGGAATTACAAATACATTTTTGGAAAAAATTTAGCCCGTCAATCCGCAAAAAAACTTTTTTCTTGCTCTGCTGAAATAAACTTTATTGCTAAAGAACATTAATTCACAAAAGAAATAAGAAGAATGATTAAAAACTCTTCCAAAAGGGGAAAGCTCCTGGAATTGACAGCATGAATAATCAATTTATCATTATTAATGATTATTTTCCTTAAGTCCTTTATAAACTCTAATAAATGTTTACAGTTGTATAAATTCCCAAACGCTTTTAAAGTAGGATTGGCTTTCAATTCCTCAAGCTAGACATATTCTCGTTTTTCCCAAATCTAGGCAAAGTATTATAGAATATCTTAACCCAAAGATTAATCTTTAAATTTTAGTAATAAAATAAATTTAATCTTGAGCAGTATGGATTGTAGTCAATAGATCCATACATGATCAGCTCTAATAGTTTTAATGGATTTCATTAACAACTTATAGTCATTATTTAAATATATATGAAGCGGAAATAATCTTAAATATAATTAAATTAGAAACGTTAGGCAAAAAGTACTTCAATACACACATTTTGTTGAAAATCTTTTGGACATTCTCCTTCGATCTAAGAGAAAACCAAAAGCTATTTTGTAGAGAGTCAATGTAGAATGTTTTACTAGATGAGGTTCTTAATTATCAATGACCTCTAACAGTACATATGCAAGACTTTGCAGATGACTTTATATTTATTTGGCGGGCAATGTATTAACAATGAATTCTATACAGATAATTAAATTGTTTAACTAATAAACATCATCTATCTTAAAGATCAATTATTTTGAGAAAGAAGAACTCTCAAGAGGGTCTGTCAGCAAATGGAAAAAAACTCCATAAAATGAAAAACAAATTATTAAGTACTATGCAATATTATTCTAAACTCATGTTTGTGAAAATTGCAACACCATGAAGGACTTACGCGAGTGAGCTGAAATTTTTAGGAAATGCAAATTAGCGCATGATATGTAAATGATTAGAATTTCAAATCCGTAGCACAGGCGTATGCTCAGCAGTGCCCTCTGAACGGTGGATGGATCTGAATAAATAGACGGCTGTAGCGAGGCGTGTATGGTTATCGGTGTTTATCTGCTGGTGGTGAACGTTAGCTCAATCGTTACTTATGCCTCTTCGACGAAAGAGAGCGAGATTTGAACAACTTACAGAGTTTGAACGGGAGAGAATCATGGGCCTTCGTGAAACTGAATTGTCTTATCGTGCAGCAGCCGCTCGTGTGCAGCGTAACAGCAGCACAGTGATGCGTCTTTGGAAGCAGTGGACGGACGAGTGTCGTACAACTCGGAAATCCGGGAGTGGACCCAGGAATGTGACGTCAGCTCGCGATGATAGACACCTGGTCCGCATGGCGCTAACGGACCGTACAGCTTCCTCTAGACAATTGGCAGCACAGTGGTCAATAGCTACAGGTGTTTCATTGTGGGCTTCATCAATTCGTAGACGTCTGCTGCAGCGTGGACTCCTTTATAAAGGATCCCTCTCACGCTAAACCATCCTCGCCTGTGGCTACTATGGGCCGCTCAGCATAGAGACTGGCGAGCTGATTGGCAGCATGTCGTGTTTTCTGACGAATCCCGCTTTAATTTGTGGTACCATGATGGCCGCATTCGTGTCAGACGCTATGCTGGTGAACGCCACCTTCCGGAGTGCATTATCGAACGCCACAGTGGACGAACACCCGGAGTTATGGTCTGGGGTGCCATAGCATATCATGGCCGATCTCAATTGCTAAGAATTGTGGGAAATCTGAACAGCAACCGGTACATCAGTGAAGTTCTACAGCCCCAATCTGTTCCCTTCCTTCAAAGCTTGCCAGGCGCTGTATTTCAACAGGACAATGCCCGCCCTCATATCGCTAGGACTGTTCAATCCTTCTTTGCAACGCGGCAGGTACAGCTTCTTCCTTGGCCTGCGTATTCCCCGGATATGTCGCCGATTGAACATGTGTGGAATTTCGTTGGTCGGCGTCTCGCTCGTGATCCTCGTCCTGTTGCTTCTGTAGACGAACTTTGGGTGCGCATACAAATAATATGGAATGCTCTTCCTCAGGCAGACATTCAAAATTTGTTTGATTCCATGCCACGTCGTGTAGCAGCACTTATTGTGGCGCGTGGTGGCTACACAAAATACTGATTCCGATCTCTTGTTATTGTTTGTTTGCTTTGAACATTTAATCATTTATTTGTACCACTACCACTCAACTGTGTATTAAATTTCATTCAACTATGACGATTCCTTCATGGTGTTGCAATTTTCACAAACATGAGTATATAAAAATTCATCCGAAGGAAAATTCTCAGTGAACAAGGCAATCGAGTAGCAGATCCAAGTAGTTTGTAATGAAGAAGTCCTATTATTAATATCTAGTGCAATAGAATAATTCACGTGACTCTTACATAAAACAAAAGTTTAAAATATTTAGTCACTGGGCAGTAATATGATACTCTTTAAAGAATATTGCTGTTCATAGAAAGGCTTTTCCTTCTGTATATGTAATTGGAGTATACAGAACTACATCAACATCTGCACTCGAGATTACAGGCCTTGTTCTTTCACTTAAAATTACAAGTAGTAGCTGCACTCCCTGTTGTGTCTACAATGAAGGAGAATGTACTAAGTGAAATGTTTCAAATAACAGCTGATGACTTCTAGCAGAAAATAGCAAGATTGTCCCTTCTCCCAACAACTTTTAATATCTGCAATCAAGTTGAAATTCCAATGTGTTTTTCTTCACCAAATACTGTGACATATTATATGGATGTTCCAAATCAAGTAAAAATATAAGGGGCGTATTTCGCACCTTCACATTCAAAATTAAATCTCAGAATTCATGGAAGAATTGAATCCACGAATTAGTGTTTTCAAAATAGAATTAATAGTCACCCATGAAGTCCTTCGTCAAGCCTTTACATCAAAAGAATCTGTAAAGACATGATCATATAGTCTCTCTGGATTACTTACCATTTTAAATCTTCAAACACCACATACACTCGCAGGAGGAATCTAGATCTCTTACCAATCCAATAAATAAATTAGATTAAGATGGATCAAAACTCAAGCAAGACATCTCCGCAAGAAAACAGTCGATGAATTAGCCAAGCAATGGGTTCTCAAGTGTAAAGGCATCATAAATAAACGTTTCTAACATTTAAATATTTATTTTAAAGTAAATCACTAACTTGGGTGAAATTAAATTATAAAGTTTACAGAAAGATATATTTATGCACAGTCCTTTCTGTTATTTGAGCCAACGTGACTCATTCAAACTGCTTCTATATCTTCGCAATTTACAAAATCCACATTAACTGACGGTGCAATAAAATTCTGACATTTATCCAGAATGGTACTTTTGTTTTGAGTGTGAGTATTGAATTAATTTTAGAAGCCTACAACATTTCTTTTGGGTTAGGAGCTTAACTAATATCTAAACAAACCATCAGAATGCATATCAAAAAGTTAGTCTATAGAGGTAAGAAAGTACTCTCTCAGAACAGAAAGGATTAAAGTATTTCTTTTCAAAACGGCAAAAATATGAACTAGAAAGAAAGCGCGTTTCTAACAAGGTATCATCTATTGCTTTCTTACCTGGAAAGGCTCCATTTGTGAGAACTTTTGTTTTTGTGGAGATGACGGACATTCACTCCATTATTTTACGTGGTGCCCATTGACATTATCAGAATATTTGAATAATAATAAGAAAACTGTCTGAAACCCAGTATTAATTTATGGAAAGCTAACATTAAAGGCGACATAATGTCTGGAATCGAAATTTAAAGTATAATAAATGTTATAAGTTCAAAATAAAAATTTAATTATGCCAGTATATGTCTTAGTTTGTCCACTTCATTAATATATTATGCTTTAACTCCTTTCTTAAAATTATTCAATGATTCAATGATTAGTGTAGTGGTACAATGTAATAGTTATAGCTATTCTATGGATGATACGAAGTTGTTGTTTACTAATTCCAGTGTTAATTATGACGTTACAGTAAAATATTTTGAATAAGACACTTCAAGTTCTACATAGTGCGATGATTAGTGTTTACTAATTAATAGTTTTTGAAATAGTCTATGAAGATAATAAACAGTAAATCAGATGCTGAATAAGTATGAAAAAGTAAAAAATGTAATCGTCATTAAAATGTAAATGTAATTTTTTAGTATGCATTTTTGTCAACTAATTATAATAATATATATATATATATATATATATATATATATAAATATATATATACATGCGTCTGTGCGTTTTTTAAAAAGCATGTTATTGATATAATAGATGCAGAAGTTATGTATTTAAAAAATAGATTCATAATAATCAATAATTCAAAATACCTGGCTTATGAATATATTTCCAAGTAATAGTAAATTTTTTCAGAAAAAAATTTAAATATATGAATATAAATTCTTATTATAACTTTCTTCAAATCTACAGATATTATTAGTTATCAAAATGTTTTTCACTTTTAATGTTTATAATACTAATTGCATGTTAACTATGTACTATGTACTATGTACTACTACTAACTATTACGTAATTATGTTAACATGTATTGTAAAAGAACAACTTATGCACCCAACATTAGCATTCAATTTTGTAACTCATTAAAATAACTCAATGAAAGATAATATTACAAAACAAATAAATAAATTATTTAAAAACGAAAAAAAAAATAATAATAAATATTTATGTTTACTAAATTTCAACATAATTAGACGTTATCTGTTTAAGATTTTATGTCAATAAGTTTTCGAAATATTTTACATTTACTATACATATGTTTATACCTGTTGTTCTAATGCATCTGGCAATGCAAAGATAGTTAATTTGCATGCTATAAGCAAGTGCTGCACCGCTGTTTCTCATTTAGCACTATCCAGGGAACACGTGTAACTTGACGATACGCCTGGTACGCAAGTAAAACTACCCCCAAAATGCTCTATGATCCTATTAACCGGGTATCTACGGTTTAAAATGGAAAAAAAAAAAAAAAAAACCATGGAAAATTTATAAACGGAAATATTTCTCGATGTTAAATTTCTAATATAATTCTTGCTAAAAAATTTCTCTGATTGATTTTATTATTTCATATATAAGTATATTTTACATTTAATTTAATGATCTATTCTGCTTTTTAATATTTATTTAATGATTTTATTTATTTATGTATTTTTCATTTCAGACAATATTTCTTACTAGAATAGACTACTGTGTAAAAAGTTGCTTCAGTTTTAAAGTACAAAATATTTTTTGGTATACAGGATTTAAGAACAACTTTCAAAATGAAGGTAAATTGTATTTTTTCTTTTGCCATTCTGTGTCTCCTGCATATTTTACAAACACCAGTTTTAAAATGAAATGCTTTGAAATTTTGGCTCTATGGATAAAAATGTTTATTCTGAAAGTTTGGAATGCATTTTGAGATAACTCAAAGCTACATGTTTTTGAATAATTTGTATGTTTGCATTATTTTTGAATATATAGCGTAGAATAAAGAAAGAAATATCTTATTTTAAAAAATTTCAGCGTAAAAAAAAATATTAAACGCATGTTACTGGCATTTAAATGTGCTGCATGCTTACTATAAAGTTTCTATGTGTGTATATATATATTTAAAAAGAATGGCTATACAAAGATTATTAAAATCAATTTACCTATAATAATCCTTTTTATAAAGCTGCATCATAAATTAAATTTTTACAAAAGATAATCCGATTAAACAAAGTTGTAAAACAAATTTCTTAAACACTTCATTTTAAAGTAAGCAAAATTAAAGCTTTCTTTCAATTGCTACTTTTATTTTGTATAAAAACAAAGGCAAAAACGCATTACATGATGTCCAATAAGTTAATGCATTTGTAACAAAAAAAGTATGATAACTAAGTAAAAAAATTTCAGTACTTTGTAATATTAAGCTATTATATACTCAAAATAACGCCATTTTATATGCTTTAGGATTTTAAAATGAGTATATAAGCACTTGAATAAACGTGTTATAAAGCTTAAAGCAGAACAGATACAGAAATAAAACTAGAATGTTTAAAATATTTATTTCAAAACTTTTTGTCTTCCAAAGATTAGCTTCCTTCTTCTACTCTACTACGAGATCCAATAACACGATCCCTACTTATTTTCAACTCTTTTTTTTAAACTTAAATAACCAATTCACTCAAGAAAAAAACAAAAACTCTACTACCACAAATGCACAAGCAGCTAGCTCTTACCATTTACTTATTCATGTTGATAGAGCTTTTTTGGAAAAGAAATTTTCCCAAAATCCTCACTTTAAAGTAAGCTATCTCTTCTAATTTGCATCAGCCCTTTGCCATTCTCGTCTGTCGTACGGATCCTATATTAGGAAGTTGGACTTCCAAACTGAATCCGACTAAAAGATCTCACGCCTCAGAATCTCCCTACGTGATCCCCATGCAAACTCCCCCAAGCAAGGATCCTTACACCTGAGTTAAAGAGCTTTGTTCTGCTTAATGGCAGACGATCATTAAAGTTGCAACCCCCTTCTTCTGTAGGCTATTTCACTGGGACGTGCAACGATGCTCATGACTGCAACCGTAACCCAGTAGGGGGAGGGGACCACCTATAATTGGGGTGGTTCTAGAGTGTCATTGTCAGGTCGCATCACCATTTGTAAAAGCGGATGAATGCTCTCGTGTAGAGATATTAATGGAATAAGCCCGTTTATTTTAGAATATATGAGTTACAACGTTATGGAGGTATCAGAAAGGCTTATGGTGTTTTCCCCTTTATAATCATGCCTCAAAGTCTTTCAATAACTTTGTGCTTATCTTTTATCGCTTTTGCCAACATTTATTTGGATTTTATTTGCAGATATGAATGGATATTAAATCTCTGAAATTTCAAATAATATTTGATATATCTACTTACAAAAGATTTATATTCAAATGTAAAGGGATTTTTCACACCATGGATGATCTTACTGGTCAATGGTAGTGCATAGGATTTTAAAAGTTAAGAAAGGTTTGTTTTTCTCATGCATAATGCAGTTTTTTCTTTATAATAATATTTGCTCATTTATTTAAAATACACCTTTCCCTCAAACTGGGAAAATTTAATTATGTGTTATGGGATTTGTTTTAAAAAATTCTATTAATTCCATATTTAAAAGAAATGCATTCTTAAAAGGACAGGTCACAAATTGTCCTTCACCAATTAAATTAAAATTTATAATAAGTATAGGTCAAGACTTGGGCATTAATTGGGTAAAGTATGGTGTCATGCTTTTATATTTTTCAAGGAATTTGAATTAAATTTTTTTTGTATGGTTAAAGATTAGGCCACAACAGCACAGTGAAGTTGCGCTCATAAAAATATAATAATAAGATGATGAAAGAAAGATTAAATAAATAAAAAAAAAATGCAAGTTCAATTATTTTCTCCGTGTTTAAATTATTTTATTTATTTTTTTAATTTTTAATCCTTTCGTTATACCCATTGTTACAAAAAATTATTATGTATGCTCGTATACTAAAATATATTTTTTTAATTTAAATTGTTGTGCATTTTTATTGGATGTGTGTGAACGCCAAGAAAAAAAACAAATATGTTTTTCTTTTTCTAGTTATCAAAAGTTATTTGCTTCCAAATACTTTGTTTTAAGTTTTGTATCCCATATAGCAATTGAATATGAAGAGAATAAAGCTTATTTTTGACATTACAGAAAAAAAGAAAAGCAACTTATGTTCAATAAATCGATTATTGAATTTGTGATTGATGTTAATACAAATTACTGCATTTAATTATCTAATTGAGAGTGCTGTATAAGATAAGATATCATTTTTATAAAAAAAGTGAGATACAGTATGCCTTACGTCATGTAGATAATTTTATGAATTCCAATATTTTGTATAACTGGAAAGTTTGTGGGTACATTGATTTGGAAATAGTGTTTATTCTCGCTTATAAAAATTGTTTGACTGCTTATTTTTCCACTGATAATATAGGTTATTACCTTTTAATTGCAAACTTTATTCTACTGTTTTTCCCTTGTAGTTTTTAATTTTCTTTCAAGTGAATCAATGTAAAAATTATTTTTATCTAATTTCAATTTTTCAACAATCAGTTCCGTAAGATATTCTGATTTTATTTTGGATAAAATTATTTTCCTAAAACCGAGCATATTTTTTTCTAATTTCTTTCCATAAGTAATTTTTTAAAATAACATTTTTTAATCAAATATATTTTTTTTTTTCATATTCTAATTCAGAGTAAACATTCTGAATATTTGATATAATTGCTTCCGTCATGAAAATTTTTCAGAAACATATAAATATGGAAAAATAATAAGATAATTACCGATAATTAAATAATTATGCTTAATAAAGTCACTGTTTTTTTTATAATTTAAGATAAAAATATCTATAAATGTCATAGAAATTAGAAAAAAAAAAAAAATTAGAAAACCATTTTCTGTTTACATAATATTTCTATATTATTTATTATTTAGAATAGATGTATTGTAAGGAAAAAAAGCACAAAAGAAATTAAAATCCTGACTTTTTTTATTAGAACTCCATGCCATTAATATTTCCAATAGCACCATAACACTAAAATTGATACTATGGATCTTTAACAGTTTATTTTATAGTATAAATGCAGTTATAGTACATTTGACAGAAAAATGTCTCTTACTTTGATCAAATAATATTCCAGACACAACCTACATGCAATATAAATTTCAATCAAATAGATAAAGGACTATTCTTGACCTATAGTGTTTTAATAAATTTTAACAGAAATGTGTTTATTTTCTTTTTTTTTCTATCTCATTATTTAGATGTACTTTACCTTAAAAATATTATATATTATAATTTTTAATAATATTATTATTTGCTTTAAATATTCAGTATTAATTGTGACATAAATAAATATTTATTTAAAATATTTTTGAAATTAAACATATATAAAGACGAAGTACGTGAATAAAAAGTATGATAAAATATTTTCAAATAATGCCCATTAATCTTATAATCAATAAATGTATCTCTCATTTTTTAAAATTTTAATCATAACACATGTTTACATTGCTAAAAACATATTATTTTATTCAATAAGAGGTTATCATTTTTTTTATTTTCTTTGATGCTTTAATCCTTTCGCATCAAACACAAATTATTACAAAGGAAAGCATTATATCAATTTTAAATTGGACAAAAAACTGTTATGCTGAATAATAAAAATCTCTATAAATCTTATGAGGCATTATATTTTATTCAGAGGATCTGAGGACAAATTGAAAAGAATTTAGTTAAATTTCGACCGTTTTTTAAAAAAATAACAAACTTTGTTTACTTTAAAAGCAAACGAACGGCAAAATGTAATTTGTATCTATATATCTAATATCTAAATTAATATTAGTTTTGCCTTTGAATGGTAAAACTTTAAAAATTAATGCCAGATCAAAATATTTCATGTGTACATATCCGTTGGAAACTTCTTGACATTTAACGTATAAGTTATTATGTATTGGATCTGCATAAAAAATCTTTCTATAAGCAAATCTATTATGAAAATAATTTTAAGAGGTTATACTACACTCATGAATAACTTGTTAAAAGCACATAATTTATAACCATTAGATAAATTAATTAAATAGTAAAAACATTTATTTACTTTGAAAACATAGTACACAGTAATAATTAAATAGTAGGATATGATACAGTAAAAACTAAAATAGTGTCCGCAACCTCAACTCCAACTTAACATATATATTGGAATATAAATATTTATTACGTTCAAGTACTACATACTTTTTTTTTTTCATTTTCTACATAATTTATTATAATTTCTAGTGATGTCTGTTGCTTACATTATTATTTTTTGAAAATATATTTAGATTAGAATTGAGTGATCAAATACACAAAACCTTTTGGTGTTAACATGACTTTTATTAAGAACAATATTATTTTAATTTATTACAAGATAATTAATATATCAAACATTTTAATATTTAATACATGAATAATGTATTTCAAATCTCCAATTTTTTAATTTTCAAAATATAAATTTTTAATAAAATCAGTAAAAAATATTGGATCTGCTTTAATTTCGAATCAATAATTAAGATTTTTAAATAGTCTAACATAAATCTCTTAGCATAATAATTTTGATAGTTTCAAACCTAAATAAATATTTTCACTCAATATTTTAATATAATTTTTTTCCAAAAAATATATGCTATAAATTAATACCAATAATTTGTAAGATATTTTGTAGAAAATATTTCATCATATATAAACAATTTAGAATAAAAAAGAGTTTCTTAAGAGTTGAACTATTTGAATTGGTATTAGTATTTTTACTTTTTACTTTCGTAATTAAATTATAAGAGAAACTATTCATTTTTTTTTTATTTTTAATCTTTCAACTAAGTATCTTATAAAGAACTGATTTTCTCAGTTGAATTCTTGCAATTCAAACAAAAAAATTTATATATAGAGAGAGAGAGACAGAAAAAAATCTTTCAGTACTTATTAGGAAAGAGAAAAAAAAAAAAACAGCATACCAACCCCAAAAGCTTATTCTCACTATCACCTCTAACGCCAAAGCTATTAGAAATACCAAGAAAATCTCATTGCAGGATAAATGCTACTCCATGATGAGTTGAAAGAATTTTTACCAGAGTCTTTCAACCTCATGGGCCTCGCGATAGGAGTAATTGAAAGAGAACTTAATCATTTTCTCACTTCCAGTTATGAAGTTGAAGAAAACTCTGGGACACCAGGGATAGGGTAGTGAGTGAAAAGACAGCTGGAATGAGGTCAGGATCAAAAAAAGTTTGATGCGTCGCTTGCGGGTTTAACCTCTGGGGATTCTTGGAACATGGCACAAAGTGGGTGTTTTCACTCTTCTTTCTCTCTCTTCATAGCTGTTCTCGCTAAAAATTTTGGTTTCTAATATTTTTCATTTTAACCGTATAAATAAATCGAACCTCGTCTTTATACCGGTATTTATTTTTTATTTTTATTTTTTTCGATAGCGAAGAAGGCAGCCTTTTTCTTGTACCATGAGATGTTCTGATGGAATTTCACTTCAAAGGGAATTTTTTCGCGTGAGTAAAAAGTTTCAATGAATATTTAAAATGTAATGTTATTCACTGTTTGACATTTTGAAGACTTTTTTTTCTTTACTTTTTATACGCTTATATAATTTAAAATTAAAATCTCTTTCAGAAAAAATATTGAGCACATTTTCGTGTATGAATGAAATGTATCCAATATTTTCAAGTAGATTGCATGCAGTAGTCTAAAAAATTATGATTTATTTTTTTAAATGATATCACTTAGCACGTGAGAGATAATTTAAAACTTTTGAAAGATTTATAATAACATTTTTTTTTTGCTCTGTTTTTTCTGCTGTATGTAAATTATTATTAATCCATATGATATTTTTGCATAATTGTTTTTTAAAAGCTTATAAAGAAGTTTAAATATTGACTTTTTATTCGATAAGAAATTTGTCTGCATCCATGGCATTTTATTTCCAATAACACTACAACATTAAATTTGACACTGTGTTCTTCTTTAACGTGTAATTAAAATGTATTTTACAGTATAAATACAGTTACAGTATATTGCTAGATTTAAAAATTCATGCTTAAATGCTGCGATTAAAGGCGTGTCCTTTTACTTTGGTTAAATAATATTCCAGCCATAACCTACATGTAATATAAATTTCAATCAAATGGATAAAGGATTATTCTTGACCTAAAGTATTTTAATAATTTCATCGTAAACTCTATAACTCTGAAATTCTCAGTCCTTGGGGTATATCTATCTATCTCTATCTCTCTATATATATATCTATGTATATATATAATGTCAATAAATAAAAATTAAAGTGTTCCCATGAACCTGAAAGTGGCCGTGGTCATCTTTCTGAAGCCGTTATTGGTCTAGTATAGGCCGAGACGTTACACGTCTTAGAAATGCATTTCCCAGACTATGAGTTTCAGAAGCAATCATACTCATCCATCTTGCTACATAGGATTGACTCTGGCACACTTCGATTCTCCCACTAGCTCACAGTCGTATTTCTTCAAATAAATGATGTCGAATAACCATACCTTATAAATTGCTATATCAAAATTTCTTTAGATACTCTCTGTATACGGAAGTGTAGATGCTTTTAAAACTTGTTCTCGGCAATGTGTTCAATGTCATTAAATGACAGCATATCCATTCACACTCTGAAGTATTATATAAATTTACTTATTTTAACTATGTTTCCCAATTGTTCTGAGTATTTCTTAATTTCAGAAAACCAGTGTTTATCAAGTGTACTCGTATTTGTAAAATTCTACAAGGACAGAAATCTTGTACAAGGAAAAATTTATGAATAGGAATGATTAATTATCATTTTTGTAAAATATATGGATATTGAATATGATATTATCAAACACTGAAGCTCAAGAAACATCTTTTTTAAGTAGTTTCTTTTAATATTATAATTTTTACAAGCAATTTCATGGAATCCTTATGTAAATTGCGCATTATTTTGTACTCAAAGTAAGATCTTTCTCCTATAATGAATTTTTCACTTGATACTATATATTAAAGTTTATTTCACAGAATCTATTCAGCAATTATATTATATTTTCGAATTTCGTAAACAACAATTAAATCGGATATTAACTTTTACCACAAATGCGTGTTTTAAACAAAATTGATGGCGATTTGATTTAGAAATGTATGCTTTGTTGCAAAAATCCAAAATACATGTTTATTTATAAAATCCTTCTCTAATAATTGGAGTCAATGCAACTGATACACATAAAATTAATATCTTTGTTACATTTGAAAATGGTCATTTATCCGAACATATTCATTAAATCGATTACTAATTGAATAAAAATTTGTCATTATAATAATTTTTAGAATATCAGTTCATTAGAAATTAAAAAAAAATCACTTTTTTGAAATTATATATATATATATATATATACATACATATATAAATGATAAATTTTTCCTTTTAGTAAAATATGAAATATACTTTTGATTTAAAAATTAATGTCTAATTCACATATTTGAAGATTAAATGAATCTATATCTCTTGCACGTTTCCAAAAAGTTTCCGCAAACTTGAAATAAGGTTTTAAAGAAAAAATAGTAAAAAGAAAAATCATTGCTTAAAGCACGACCTTGAGGCAATAAACCAGTAAATGAAGTTACAAGAGTGAGCCGGAACCAAACAAAGAGTGGAAAATGTTTTTTCCCCTTAGAAAATTCATGAAACCACCGCTCGTAAAAAGCCTAAGGATATTGAACCCATCAATGACATGGACGTGACATGATTCCACGAAATGCTAGAATGGTATTTTCTTCAAAAATATCTCATTTAAGCCTATGTTTTATAATATATTATTTTAATGAACATTAGAATAAATAAAAGAAAATAATTTCTGTTGAGTTAAAACTATTATTTAATTTTTTATTAAAAAGGCCCACAAATATTTTGAAAGATTTAAGCTTTATAATACTTTATTACTGACTTGTAAGACAAATATAATAATCACAATGTTTGTGTTAGTATAATTTAGGTAATTTTTTTTAATACATGTATTTTTGTATACTATTTTTGTGTGTAGTTATAAAAAGTTTATTGTATAAAGTTCCATCAATTATCTAATAAATTTATATAAACTATAATATTATATTTTAAAAGAACTTACAAAATGAAATTTAAAAAGAATTTTTTCAGAGGTATAGTGTAGCACATGTATTTAACGTAGTCAGCCTATTTTGGGAAACAATAATTAAGAAGATTTTTTTAATTTCCATCCTCGATTCTAAGTAGTTTTTAGACAGAAAAATTTAAATAATAAAACATTAATACATTATATTTTCCTTATATTTCCTTGTATGTCATTTTCAAAATTTTAAAATCCATAAATCTATTTTAAATCTGATATTACAACTCAATATTCATTTATTTGTAAAAGAAGAGCAACTTATTGTAAGTTTTAATAATAAATTTATAAATTGTCTGCTTTATGTATTATTTATTTGTTATTTTAGATTATTTATTATTTTATTTTTTTAAAGCAAGTGTAAAGAATAGGTGTTATTTAAATTCATGAATTTCCAGTCATATTGATTTACAGAAAATGAATTAAAAAGCTTCATTTGATAATTTATATTAATAATCGGCATCTACAAAAATGCTAAACTTTAAAAATTATATATAATTTCCCTAAATGAATTAAAAGAATAATAAAAAATTATTACATGATAAAATATATAAGATTAAAATAAATCTTTATATTCAATTTCTTTTGATATATCACAATACGTACTATAAAATAATTCAAATTCATTATTGAGAGTTACTAGACGAATCACATGGAGGCACAAAGGCATTTTTCTTGTTAAAAAGGACGCGTTAAATTTCACAATGGATCAGAATCTCTTAAATTGATTAAAATCCAAGTAGTTGTTTTCCATACTTGAAGCTATTAACCTCTGCAAAATTATACTTCTTCTACTAATACTATTACTTTATGTATACTATTATTTAACTACTACTACTCTATGTATACTACTACTTTATATGTATATACTAATAGTAATACTATTTCAATAATCTAACCTTTTTTTTTACCATTCAAATTCTAGATTAATACTTCTACGCATGAAGTAAATCCAACTCTATGATATTTCGCAAAGGAAACACTCAAACAACTTGCTAAGAAAAGAAACATTTAATGCATATAAAAAGTATTATCTTCGATTTTACAGAATTATTAAATAAACACCTGCCTTCGAAATGTGGAAAAAAATGGAATAATAAAATAGCAGGCTGAACCGTTTATTAAATAATTAAAAAAGCATAAATGCCTTCTTCTGGATGCACTAGAAATGAAACAATATTTGTAACACAGAATCTGTATATTTATTTTAAGCCGGAGATGATTCAACTCGAGGGATTAAGCATCTGATTCTGTAGTAAAGTACAGAGTTTTCTCCACCATTTTAAATCCTGCGATATTGTAATAGTATTTGGAGAAATACTCTTAGGTCTATTTGAAATAGGTGGAAAATTATTTCAAAATGCCTTGAATCAAAATTTTAAATTTGATAAACCTTGCAAGTAAAAATCAAAAATTTAATTATCCCTGATAAATTGTTAATTTTTCCTTTAATACTATAAGTATTTTATCTACGGTATTTTTAATTTTAAATTATTTAGTGTATATATTTGTGTATTTTTAAACCATTAATTTTGTAAAAATTTATTATTGTACATCTTATACGAATAAGTTATCAATATGAATTTTTCTTAACATTTTTTGGTATTTTTATAAAGAAACCAGTTGTTTTTCATATGGTTCCCTTATTGTTATTTGCTGATTATTTAGTTATGTATTTTTCACATCTGAATTCATACGAGCTCTTAACTCTCTTATAATTAATAATTTATACAGTATTCTTGTTTTATAGGACAACTTATGTTTGATTTAATAGCTACCATTAGTCTTTCTTATCATTATGAACTTGTCATGAAAATTTGCAAACGTAAGTTCTGTAAAAAGTTTTTGATTTTGTTGCATATAAAAGGGAAATGCTTCGTATATTGTAGTATATTACAGATATTTTTCATTCTGAATCCATTTTGCTATAAATATCATAGACCAATTAGTCCCATGCTAAAAGAATATTTAACATATTAAAACTCATTGTTTTTGAATTTTTAAAAATTTATTTGTGATTACTGTTACAATATATTTCAGTAATTTAATTTTACTTTAATCCTGACCTCACTTCCATACCTAAGACTATGTAGACTTCTATCATCTTGAAAGATTATGGTGAAAAAATAATAAAATTTTTCAATTGCAAGTTTCAAAGAACTTATACATGGAATATATATTTGCTGTATAATATAATGTAAACAAATATACAGTGCAGAGAGGATAAACAATAGCTATAAACATGAAATGAAAATATAGTATGGCATACTATTGAAAATTGTATGACAGTTTTTGAATGGGGAGTATAAAATAACAAAATGTTATTGTTTATTTTGAAAAAATGAGAGCAGAAAATTCAATTAATTTTTCAGAGATAATGGTTACATTGGATAATTAATTATTCATTTTATACTACAATGTTTATTAAATTGAAAATTTCCCATCTTGTCTATAAATTCTGTATTAAATTTCCCTAAATTAAAAAGTGAATGTGCAGAAGAGATTTTAAGACGCCATGTTTCTGTAAGAGAAAAAATAGTGGCATGGAGAGAAATTTTTATATGTTCTTTACAGGAGCAGAAATCTTCTGCTAAAAGGGTTAAAGCTTTTCAGGTACGTTTGGAGGGGACTAATATCACTTGTAAATATTCTATGATTATTCTACGCTTTTTTTAAACTTTTGGTATGATTTTGAAAAATGTTTGCTCTTAGTTTTGTTGCTAATCCTTAAATAGAAAATTATATAAATTATTATTTTTTTTTGAGAAAGGGAATTGAATGTTTAAAACAAATTGGGTCGCTGTCTATAATGCTTTACGTACTCTGGTTATGATATATTACTGCATGTGCTTTTATTCAAATCATTTGTAAGGAATCATTGTTTAAGAGCTTAAGTTGGATTCTCTACTCAATAGATGAATGATTTTAGGTTTATTGATGGAAGATAGACTTGATAGATGTTCGTAGTTGTTTGTCCAAATTGATGCTGGAGCTTCTGATGAATAAGCAGAGATCACAGAAAATAATTTGTTGTTCTGGTGATTATAATTTGTAACTATGTAATTTCAAGTATATATTATAGATGGATAACTGCAACTTAATAAAACAAAAATTCCTGCTTATTTTTTTTCGGAAATCCAGCTATTCCACAAAAAAGAGATTTCCTTTTTTGAAATCCTTTATTGTTATTGACTATAGCTATTAAAAAAATATATGTAGAAAAAAAAAATTGTGCTATCATTGAAGGATTTTTATTTACCCTAAAAGACTAAATTTAAAATATGACTAATTTAAAGTTGCATATTTAAATAAATCGTTTTTATTTTTGCATTTTTTATATTTCCCGCACAAACCGTATAATTTTTATAAAAACTCATATCATCAGACCCAACTGTTTGCAGATTAATGTTAAAGGTAAAGATCAGCTCTTTATTCTAATGCCCTGATCATATTGAACCCACTAAATTCGTACAATCATCATCTCGTGTGTATATAAAACTTCATCAATATGATTACCAGACTTTAAACGAGAAACGTAGCTCTTATCACAGCAATATGATATGGTATAGTAGTAGTAGCAGTAGTATAAGAAATCTCTCATAGGTGCAAAAAATGTAGAGAAACAAATGTAGTTATAAAAAAAGATCGTCAATTGGAAAAATGTACAAGAAAAAAGAACTTCGTTTGCCAGAGTTTTAGCAGTTGAAGGAAAAATATCGCTTGCTTGTTTGCATTGCAGCAAATGTATTAATGGAACAGATAACTAAACAATGGTATATATCTGTGAAAAACGATATTCAACGTGGCAAAAATCTACGATTTGTGTTCTCATGGATCATTGTGCTGTTGAAGCATTAAAAAAAGAAATCACCCAGTGACTGTGGGTAAAAGGATTACCAATTAATAAGTTTTGATTAGTTATCAAGATATATGAGTGGTGCATAATTTCGTTTCGCAACCAACCAAAAAAACATTTTTACAGAATATTTGAATATTTCGGTAGGTTTTCAAGTGACTTGCTTTAAAAACAAGGAATATAATCTAGAAAAATGACGTACTCATTTGACTAAGCCCAATATTGTACAAAATGCTTTATATTATTAAATGTTTTGCTATCGATTAAATTTTCAAAATTACTTTCATGATATTATCAAAAGATCGATCTTTAAATAATTTTTATTCAAAATAAAGAATTACACCGTCATCGAAATTGCTACAAAGAGGAAAAGAGGTAACAATATCAAATATTTTAGACAAGTTACATAAAGTGAAAAGGGGAAATTACTAAAACTACAGACTCCATCCCCATGAGAAACACGAAAAATACAAGTTTTTGTATTTTGGCAATAACTGCTGCTGCACTCTTCGATATTGAATAACAGAAGTATGAATATGTCCGTATGGTACACAGCCTATTCTGCTTCCCCCCTTTGCCAAAGTTTATCTGGCGTGGCAGAGGGTATAAGCTAACCATGATGAGCTAGTTATTTACTCATTGACCATATATGTTCGATGGTTGACAGATTCTAAGTACAGGTAGAACTAGACAACAATTCGATCTGATGTGCGAAGAAGAAATGTTGAAATTTGCGTTCACGCACAATCTCGATTTACCCTGTCGAAATATTGTAAAAACCATCTTAAAAGTAAGGTACGACTACAGGTATCACAAGTAACTATAGCGCATAGCTATTCTTTGACCGTTCAATTATCAAGAGAGAGGGAGTAAAATAATACCAATCTAAACCATAATGCCTGGACAAGGGACGGTATAACGATGTATAATGTCAAAGTTAGCAACCCCTTGCTGCAAGGTCAGCAGCCCCAAATACTATCATTTTGGCTTTGTAAGAAGAATGAGGCCTGATGGCCCGAATGATTAGAGCTCTTGCACTCGGTACTGCTGCAGGTTTCGAGTTCGATTCCCGGTGATTCCATGGATGTTTGTAGGGGTTCGGAATGCACTTTACGCCATGGCTCCCGGTCTCATATGACCCCACAGAGATTAATCAGACCTTTCACCCACATCATTCCCAAACTCTAAAGGGGCAACTTAATCTCTAGGCACAGTGATGTGGGGTGTTGTAGTAGTAGTAGTTGTAAGCAGAATCTATTTATCTGCTAAGTCAATGTCGCATCATTCGTTTATGCAGAACCTACATTCATTGCACCATTGAAATTTCAAATATCTGTGATATAGACTTAGATGTAATCTCAGCAATGGCCGTCTTGCTGAAATTTATCATGTGCTTGAAAAGACATCGAATGGTACGTGTTAACATAATGTTCTGCTACAAACCCTAATAGCACCGATGCTGCATGAACACAATATGTCTGTTATAAAGTATGGAGGTGGTAGGATGAGACTAGTGCATTTCTCCCGTTGACCCGGCTATATCCCTTGTATCCGTCGATTACATATCTGCATCTATGTGATTTGATTACATTTGACACCATGTTTTCGGAAGGATAATCTGCAATTTTTATAAGTCGCAATTTTTATTTTGTCAAATTTAAAAGCATGGTCGATTGATTAAACGTATTCTATAAGCTTTAAGCTTTCTTTAGATATAATCAAAAAATGTAAAAGGATTTGAAATATCAAATGTAAACTCTTGATAAGAGCTGTTGCTTAAGGGGATGTTGGAGCGTAAAGCTAGTTGTTAACAAGCAACAAAATGTAAAAATTGATAGAATTATGTTTAAAATAATAAAACACGTATTAAAGTAAAGTAATATCGAGCATTGATTATTTTATTTTTGTAAAATAAAGTAAAATTTTAAGAATATATAGTCTGTGAGTGTTTTATTAGAGAAATATAAAATAACAATATATTTGACATATTTTTGTAAAGAAACATCATCATATGTTAATGTATGCAAATTTTATGTCTTTGGTTATTTATGCTTCGTTTATAGAGTTGAATTTTGGATTACTAAATTATTCATAACATTTGATTGCTGCTGAATCTTTGGAATTCTTTAATTCGTTAATGTTGTTTATTTGTGTATGTGCGGATTGTGAATTTGAATAATATTTAAGTGCATATAAATAATTATTACGTTTTTGAAAGAGCTACTTTAATTAGTTGTTTAATAAGTTTTGTTTTATAATAATAAGTGAATTAATAACAAATGAATTGTTTGCTTTTATTTGCAACGCAGAAAAAAAATTGAATTTCGAAATACTTTATGTAAATATCCTTTTTGAAATTAATACAAACTAAAATTATTTCAGAACTTTTAAAGCATTATATGCTAAATGTAAGTATTAAATGACATTTAGCATTATTATTACTGACTTTTTATTAGTTTAATTTATCATGTTAGAGATATATTAAACTTTAAACACATATAGCCTTTTATAATTCAGAGTTAGTTTGGTTTAAAACTCAAATTACAATAATCATTAATCAAAAATAATTTTAATACGAGTATAGAAACATATAAGCGTTTAAATAAAGTCATTAACTCCCTAAAAACATATAATTTTCTTGTATTGTCCGTCAAAAAATATTTTCACAGAAATTACCAAGCAAATTAATGATACTAATTAGTCTTGTGACTCTAAACAAAAGCATTAATTAAATATTTTCTTGCTACATTTGTGTCGTTTACTAGAAAACAGATAATTAATATTTACTTTTGCTTAACGAGGGGCAAATTAATCATATTGGTTGTGTCTACCAATTAAATATAAATTTATGAAGATCTGTTAACATAAATTCTACATATCTTTTTGGTAAATTTCAGTTATGAGTTCCTTCTCTTATATATATTAGCTAGCTTAATATACCAACAGGAGAAAGACACATTGTGGATGAAATTTCAAGATAACTGTAGGTTAAGTATAATGTAAGAATATGGTAAAAGCACTTCAATAAATTTATTTAACTGTTTTTCTAACTTCTAAAGAAGCAGAATTTTTAATTGAAAAATTCAATAAAAGTAAATTAATTAAAAAGTACTTAAAATAATTAAATATAGAAATATTTAGTATTTTAATTAACTGTTTGCAAATTATTATGTTAAAAATATATTAGCCATAATATTTTACATATTTGCTTCCCTTCTTTAAAAAAAAGCATCTTTCTCATTCTTTTTTTCATCTAAACTTATATAAGACCTATAAACATCTAAACCTACTTATTTTCATTGTTTTCTTTAATATACAAATAATGTAAATTAAAAAAAAAACAAATATATTTTATTAAACAACAACATACATTTTATTAAATTAATATATAATTTTTTATGAATAAAAATATATTTATAAACATCCTTTTAAATTAAAAAAATAATTATTTTGTGTGTTGCATGATAAATTAAATATATTCATCTAAAACAATTTATTAATATTTTCTTTTAAATAAACCTTGTACTTAGCCATCTACATCTTTTACATTTTGCATTTAAACACTTCCAAAATAGTAATATTTTCTTACACAAACACTACTCGCCAAAATCCCTTTGTTCTTATTGAAATATTATAATACACTATCTTCCTGTGTCAGAAAGTGGACTGATAGGCGATCGAAGTATATGACAGATGTTTCCCCCCTGTTTCTCTATTTCTAGTGAAATACTACAATGTGGAGGCAGGGGTAAGGAAGAATTCAAGGAAAACGAAATGTATCTCATGTTGACTTATGAAACAAGATTGTCTACTAGAGTAGAGAAGATTCATATATATACCGAACATCGCCTGGAGTAAAACTGAATGCACGAATCCGTGCACAACTTTGGAAAGTGACTTGTTTCCAAAACAAATAGGTTATCGTTGGAGGGTACCTTTATCTACCAGTCTAAACTAATAGAAAACTTAGCTCCTTGCTGCCTTCTGTCAGTTATTTGAGAGAGGTGAGAGGAAAAGATGGTTGTGTTTGGCAATACAGATTTCGAAATGTTTTGATTGCTCACATGACAAATCCATTTGAAAAAGGAGACGAACTTGCCTACAAGTTTCATAAGACTGGATGTTTTAAAATTTGCTATTCATTCTAAACGATCCAAAAGTTTAATTTCTACATATTCAATTCTTCAGTTTTACTATGATTAAAAAATGAAATGTATCCGAGTTATATTCAACATAGAATAACAAAATCGCAACAAATAATATTTATGTATTTAATAATGGCAATATTTTAAGAAAAGCATTTCTGTTTCCACTTCTGCTTTTGTTCATGTTGTGACAGTAAAATGTTAATTTAATGTAGCTGATGTTTAATGGTTCAAGTGATATTGGTAATATTAAATCAGGTTCATGAATTTTGTTGTAATTTAAAGTAATATGACGTCAAAATTCCCCAGAAACAACAATATAAAACAAAAACAATTTATTAATATTTGCTTTTAAATAAGCCTTGTACTTAACCATTTACTTCTTTTACATTTTGCATGTAAACACTTCCAAAATATCAATATTTCCTTCTTACACAAACACTACTCACCAAAACTTATTGAAATATTATAATACATATTTTCCTGCGACAGGAAAGGGTCCGATAGGCGATCGAAGTATATGACAGATGTTTTCCCCCCCCGTTTCTCTATTTCTAGTGAAATACTACAATGTGGAGGCAAGGGAAAGGAAGGATTCAAGGAAAACGAAATGTATCCGATGTTGACTTATGAAACAATTATATCTACTACAGTAGAGAAGATTCATATATATACCGAACATCGCCTGAAGTAAAACTGAATATACGAATCCGTGCACAACTTTGGAAAGTGACTTGTTTCCAAAACAAATAGGTTATCGTTGGAGGGTACCTTTATCTACCAGTCTAACCTAATAGAAAATTTTAGCTCCTTCCTGCCTTCTGTCAGTTATTTGACAGAGGTGAGAGGAAAAGATGGTTCTTAATGCTTGGTTCTGTTTGGCAATACAGATTTCGAAATGTTGTGATTGCTCGCATGACAAATTCATTGAAGAGGTAGATGAACTCACCTACACGTTTTGTAAGACATATTTTAAAATTTGCTATACATTTCAAAAGATCCAAAAATATATTGAATTGTTGAGTTTTACTATGATTAAAAATATTGAATATATATATATATATATATAACGACAATATTTTAAGAAAGGAATTTCTGTTTCCACTTCTATGTTTTTTCATGTTGTCATAGTAAAATGTTAATTTAATGTAGTTGATGTTCAGTGGTTTCAAGTAATATTGGTAACATTAAATCAGGTTCATTAATGTACTTTTAATTTAAAGTGACATGATGTAAAAATGGCCAATATTTAGAAACAAAAATATAAAACAATTTTCTGAAAACTTTGGTTTTTGTAAGCCTTATAAAAACTATGGTTAGTTAAATACATATAATGCCAAATATTGTGAGAAATCTGATTTTAGTATGGCACGAAATATTGCAAATTTTGTATATCATTTTCATAAGTTAATTTTAAATTTAATTAATTTTAATATGATTCATTTATGTGTTACAGCTTCAAATGTTGTAAAGGAAATAATTTCTATTTTGCTTGAAAAATGAATTTAAAAAAAAAAAATCATGAACTTGGCCATTGAACTAAATTTTTCATTTTTTCTGTTATCTTATATTATAAAGAAAATTATTGTCTTTCAATGTAGGTAAATTCCTTCGACTTAATATTAAGAGTCAAGTCAAGTTTTTTAATTACTTGTTTGATTGTTTTAAATAATTTTTTTGTAATAATTTTTTTGTAATAATTTTTTTTTTTTTTTGTAATTAATCTTTTTCAATATTTCAACGAATAATTTGAATTAATATTTCTTATTAGGATCATTATGACAGAAATAAATAATAAAAAAATATGTAATAAAGTTTAATTGCTAAATAGAGATTTTTTATTTTTAAATTACCAGCTTTGAAATTTATAATATTATATTACTAATTGGAAAATAACATTAAATGTAAAACACTCTGGTGTGCAAAACTTAAGCAACAGGTGAGTTTTTTGCCATAGCTCCACGAGAAATCATCTGCGAGACATGGCATTCAGAAATGATTGAGAGTATTATGTACGTAAAGGATGACGAAAGCATCGGAGCTGAAAAAGGAATACAATGCATACGGTGTGGAATCAAACATTGTCTATCCAAGAGGAAGAACAACAAGCAGATGTTCCTTAATATGAGATATTCCCTCGCCTCACTGCAATAGTTGCTTCACACCGTCACCGCATACTCAGAACCAGCTGGTGCAACATTTCTTGCGGTAGGAGTGCCCATTTCTCAATCAGCATCTGTTTGAGTTGTTGGGTGTTCTCCGGAGGATGTAAGCGTGCTGCAATGCGTCTCCCCAAAGCATCCTACACATGTTCGATGGGATTTAAATCTGGGGAGTATGCTGGTCAATCCATTCGAGGGATATCTTTACTTTCCAGTAACTCCTCAACAGCAAGAGTCCCATGTGGCCGTGCAATGTCATCCATAAAAATGAAGTCTGGGCCAATGGCACCTTGGAACAGACGCACATGGGGAAGGAGTACCTCCTCACAATAGCGATCCCCGGTTACAGAAACTCTGTCGAAAACGTGGAGCTCAGTTCGCCCGTTCAGCAAAATGCCTCTCTAGACAAGAACTCCATAACCGCCATAACGGTGTCTTTCCTTGAGATTACTGGGATAAAAGCGTGTCCCGACCTCTCTCCAAATCAAAACGCGTCGAGAATCGCTTCTGGTGCAGAACCGACTCTCATTCCTAAGAGGAAATGACTCCATTGATCAGTTGTCCAGTTTTTGTGCTCTCTGCACCACTGTAAACGGTGGCCTCCGTGGTCAACTTTCAACGGAAGGCAGCGTTCAGGACGGCGGGTGAATAAGCCCACTTTGTGAAAGCGTCTGGCTACAGTAAACCGCAACACTTGTCTTTCCGTTGCTGAACAATTGCGCTAGCTGACTGCTCTCGACCTCTTTTCGCCTGCAGGATGATAAATCGGTCATCCCCTGCAGTTGTCTTCCTCGGGCGGCAACCACCAACCTTTCTAACAGCTGTACCTGTAGTTTGGAACGCTTTTTTGATTCCGAACTTTGCAACTACACTGGTGACAGTACGCCCCTCCTCCAGCTTTCCGATCATTCTTCCACGTGGGAAGTCGTCCAGGTGATTTCTTCCAGCCATATTTTACGAACTGACTCACTGGCACTTGCAGCGAGTATGTTGAATTGCGTCTCCGTCCTTCCTTTTATTCTACTGTTCAGTTGCGCGCGCCGACATCACTCGTTTTGCGTACGCTCACGTCGACTCCGACGTTTCGTTCTTGATATTTGCATACGCTTGACGTTTCTACTGACTTACATGTTCATTGTACTGATCTCCAGACCTCCTTTTCTGCAATTTCATGTCTATCTGCTAAATTTTTACATTGTTGCTTAAGTAATTTATATTTTAATTAATAAAAATATATTTCAACCAACAACTATGAATTTTATTTTATTCCAAGGAAATTATTTTTAGAATAAATTAAAATAATTTTGTTAAAATATTTTTCTAAAAGTAAAATTAATAAAATTGTAAAAGTAAATTAATTAAATTTATAAGACTGTCTAAAAATATTGTAATAAAAATATTAATGAATTTACTTAATCAATGAATATTTGGAATGTTCTGCAAAATTACTTTTTATTCAAACTATGAAAGTAATTTTTGCGACTAATATTAAAAAAAATGTTGCATTAACTTCAAACAATTTGCAGAAATGAAACATTTAGAAAAAAATTCTAATTTAAAAAATGAATCCTATAAGCTACATATTCGCTAGGTTTTTCTAATTAAAGCTAGACTTTTACTTTAAAGGGATACGTTTGAATTCCATATTGAATAATTGAGCATAAATTTAAAGAATAATTCGTTGAAATATTTCTTCGATAAATCTTAGAAATATTTCTTAGACTTCTTTTTAAATTTATAAATTTTTTTTCACGATGTTCTTTCTATATTTCCTTTTTTTTATCATCGAATCTTTTGTTGGAAATCTGGTCTAAATCAATTAAAACTAAACAAAGACACCATGTTGGACAATTGCCAAATTATTCATTTTGTCCCCATGCCAAATTTATATAAAAATACTGAAATATCGTTCCTTTGTCCGGAAGTAAAGAATGTCGCACTTAAGGGTATGATGTTAATAATGAAACTATAAAACTTTCTGATCACAAAGACAAAATAAATGACGTAATATATTCATATATTGATTATGAGCAAAGATATCTTTCATGCAGTAGTAGTTCATGTAGTAAAAGAAATGCATATTATTTGGATTGTAAACAAATATTTAAAATATTTGAATATAAAAAAAATATGATTTTTGCATCAAATCTTTTTATAGAAATATTGTCTTTATCAATTATAAATATCACATATCATCTTATTTTTTTGAAAATTATGATTTTTTTAAATATTAAATTTATCAAAAATTATGATTTTGGTATCAAGTCTTTTTTACAGAAAAGCATATTATGTTTATCAATTAGAAATATCAGATATCACGATTTTTTGAGATGGATAATTAACACATCTTAATAAACTATACAGTTTTAACAAAATTTAACCAAGTAAACAATTTTTTTTTCATTTTAAATTAGCCTAAAATCTGTTATTTATAGGAAATACAAATTGTTTACATAATTATGTGTAAATTAATTTGATATACTTTCCTACCGTTAAAGTAGGTACCAATCTAATATTCATTAAAACATAACTAACTGTTTAGTTCTTACATCTTTCTAACATATTTTTGTCTTGGTAGCAAAAAATTCAATTTTTGTTTTTCTGGATTACACAATGAAGCGTTTCTTTCTTCTTAACTCGAAGATTATATATATATATATATTTTATACATACATACATATGTATAAAATATTATATAATCTAGGGTATTTAAGAATTAAAAGGAGTAATGCAAATTTTTTTAGCATTATTTGCAAGCGAGAAAACAAAACGAAAAAAGTTCCCAGAAGTCTTTTTTTACAGAATGTTTTATTCGTGTAATTGAACGCAATGCTGTGAAACAATACCTCTAAAAAATGTTATTTACGCCCAGTGGTGTATTCACAAGTTGCTCTTTTAAAGGCTGATAAAAAAAGTATCTAAAAATTCCGAAAGAAAAATGCAAATTGAAGAACAAGCGAATGCAATCTACACTTTTTAAGAATCTGGAATCATTTAATTGCCACTGTGTTTTTTATGCATTCCCGGGTTTTTTTTTTGTTGTTAGTTTGATTGATGGTAAAAAAACCCAAAAAAAGAAGATTTTTTTCCATTGTTTGTTTGAAGGTGAAGAAAGCACCATGAGACTTTCGTTGACCTTTCCATGTTTCAATTTATTAAAAGAAATTCTTTACTTATATTATGTTATAATTTATTTCCGTTGGCAACTGTTATTGATTTATTGCAACTGTTTCTGATTTATATACTAAACGCAATAACACTAAATATACAAAAAATCGAAGATGTTGTTTATTTGTAACAGGAAAATAATAAATGTATCACTATCTAGTTACCGAATAATGAATAATCTTATGTACAGATTTTTTGTAATATAGATGAAAATTATGTTTTGAAAAACTATATATCGTATTGCTTTAGAATTCATATTATATATTAACAACAATAACAGTAAGTATGATGAAATTTAAGACGTAGTTTATTTGTAACATAAAATTTTAAATTTATTATTATCTAGTTAACAAATTATGAATGTTCTGATATATAGATATTTATTTTTAATATTAAAGAAAATGATGTTTGGAAAATTTATATGTCCCTTTGCTTTAGATTTCCTGCCATAAAAACATGCCATTGAAGGTATGTTTATTTTAAATCAACAACGCAGTCTTTATGTGTTATCAATTGTAGAAATCTCTAGAGGAAAAAAAACACGCATAGTTTAGAAAAAAAAACGGAAGAGATAGAGATTTTTCTTGCCTTCAAATTTTAGTTTTGTTTCTTTGGTAAACATAATTATTTTTAAAAAATGCATAGAAATAACGAATATTTTCATATTTTAAACGATAAGCTCAAAATAAACTTAAACAGTTATGATATTTATATGCTTATTTAATTACATAAAAATATGAAATATATATATTATGTTACAAATATTTGAAAACTTATAATTCGATTTGAGTTTTTCAAATATACATTTTCAATAAACCACTAACATATTTTAACTTTTATCTAACTATGTAAACATGTTTAATAATAAATTATAACAATGAGAGAATACATTTCAAATTTATACGAAGAATATTTTCCCTCGAGAATTATATCACTGGAAACAGTAGCAGTATTAAAGGAATTATAGAAATAATGTTAAAATTTAAAGATGATTGTAAATAAAGAATAATTATTTGAGGTTGTGCTATAATATTACTAAATCTATTATTTATTCGAGCCTATTCCGATTTCATGGAGTATTAGTATATAATTATATTACTAGATAGAATTCAATCAACCTGTTACTATATATATTGTGTCTGGGTATTCCATCTATTATAAATTCATAAACAAATTGAGCACAATTAACTGAAAGGATTACTGTGAAACATGTATCTACCAAATTAATATTTGAAATATTTTCCACTAATCTATGGAATTTCAGAATTTATTTTAAATGTTGAAATATATTTTAAGAAACAAATTCTTTCAAATTTACAAAATTCTAAAGCATTATAATGGTAGCTGTAAAGATATTAGATAGCATAGCTCTATTTGAACCCAAATATATATTATGCAATGAAATGAAAAATATAGTATGTATAATGTATGTAAAAATAATGTTTTTTTCTTTTATAATAACAATTAAAACCAGATTCAATATTCTGTAGTGTATGTTAACTGTAAAATAAATAATACATTTCAAATTTCCTCAGAAAGCTTAAACTTGAGATTTACGAGTTAATGTATTTAAATTGTAAATAACTGTAATCTAACAATATAACAATATTATCAGGATTGCAATAGTAGGTGTAGAAATATTAGATCATAACTTCATTTTAACTCAAAAATACACTACAGTGCACATAAAAATAGAGACAGTTAATAGCAAATTTTTCTTATTGCAACAATTAAAACCAGATCCAAAGTTCTCTGGCGTTACTATGTGATCTTTAAAATAAATAATCCAATTCAACTTCACTTAAAGATTTAAAACTTGAGTTTTACGCATATTTTTTATTGAAATTGTAAATGACTTCAACTGTTTTATTAGTCATTGATTTAGTCATTGATTAGTTATTGATTTCACTGCACAACATCTAATAATAAAGCACACAGTAATTGGTATGAAAATTGATTTGTAGTTCAAGATTATAAATCTATTTATTGATGGGATCGCTTTCTGAAAAAAAAGCATAAAAGCTTTCCTAATTCTTTGTTCTGTAATTAGAACTACAAAAGCCCAAAATGGAACGGGGTTTTTTTTTCTTTTTCTTTTTTTGAATATCTACTGTGGCCCCTTTATTTCGCAGGTCGATTGTTAGTCTGAATCGTCATACTCCTCACGTTGGGCGACGGATGCTAAAGCCAGCAATTATACCAGCTGTGTGTGACATTTCGATTATCTATTGGTCGCAGAGGTCAGTCAATGTCACAGTTGATTTCGTAGTCAACACTACTTTTATATCAACTTTCTGCAGATGATGAGAGGAAATGAAATTAATATTTCTTTTTTTTATTGTCAGAAAGTACTAATTGAAAATAAGCCACTTTTATTTTTATTAAATAGTAACTAATTTATCTGAACAATTTAATTATAAAAATAGAATATATAAACTAGTTGAAAAGTTTGCACGGATTGCCTAACACGGAAAACGATGTTATTTGAAATGACACTTACTTTGACCTGAAGTTACTGGACACTTGAATTTGAAATTTCCTAGTATTCCCCAACCGCTACACTGCGTCATCACATATTTGAAGTAATATACTCCTACATGGCATTTGAAGAAAGAATATCCTCCTTTATTTTGAAGATCAGTTGGAGGATTTTCCAGATTATAAATTTTTATGTCTATCTCTACAGAAACACAAGTTTTCGTTTTACTTAGCTAGATTTGAACATAAGTTTGAGATATTTAAACTATAAATTGTAATCCGTGCGGGTATTTCAGCCTCAAGTTATAATGCAGTTTATGATAATTTAATTTTTCTTTAGTTAGAGGCTTGCCTTGATTTTACTTGCTACTTGTAGATAGAGATAGATTTTTAACAACACACTGAATTTAATGCTCACCTTATATATATATATATATATATATATATATACATACATATATATATATCTTTAATTATTATATTTGCCTCATGTATTAGGTATTATTTATAAATAGCTTAAAGCATTAGAAATAGGCTCTGAAAACAAGAATGCTATATTAGATAAGATAAATCCTATAATGCCTAATAATGTCCTAATATTCATTTATCAATATAAGAACTATTGATAAGTGATTTAGCCTTTGTCAAATCATATCATAAAAAATATGCTTGAATATTTTTAGTAGCAAAATATACCAACGTATTAAAGCACATCAGAAAAAAATAACCACAACAAAAATTATCAAATGTTTTTTAAAAGGAATTGTTGTGATACTGTACCGATTAATCTTCAAATTAATCTTCTATTCCAAAATAAAACAAACCCCGTCAACATATAATTATGTTTAAATATTCATATTTTATTAAACTTTCATTTAGAATAAAAAATTAGGCAAAAATATATACAATGGGAATCTTATAATAAATATTACACTATATAATGGAAATCTTATGCTATAATGACATTAGGACATCAGATAAAAATTCAATTACTATTATTTTTTAGTATATAGTGATTAAATTTACTGGCTTATTTTATTATTATGCATAAAATATGTATAGTTAAGATACATTTTCATATTCTAAAATATTTTTCATCATCCTTACAAAATCTAAAACTTTGATATAAAAATATTTGAACATTTTTTTAATCGAGTAATTCAGAAAAAAGAATTTAAAGAAAAATTAAGCTTAATATTTTTATCCGCAAAAAAATTATGCAAAATTAAAGTTTAATATTATGTAAAATATTTTTAATATTTATTGAGAAATAAAAAAGGTGATAAATTTAAAAACAATTTGTAAATAATGTATTTAAGTAATTTATTTCAATAATTTATTCAAGTATAGATTTATTAAAGTCAACTTGATGGAAAAATCATCGAAAAAATTAATTATAAAAATTAAATTACATTTTCTTTACTTCCTTTATTTTGGATGCAGTAAAATACTTTTTCTTTCTTTTCTTACATTTTAATATTCATGTTTATATAATATGTTATGTTTATATGTTTATATATCATGTTTATGCAATATAAATGATATATTACCAATGTTTCTGTATAATCACATTTAAACATATCTTCTTCATTCAAAGTGACAATTAAAGTGTCTTTATATATATATATAACAAATATTATATATTTCTTTGCACGCTATATAATAATTTGATAACTTTCTTTTTTAAAAACAGAACAAAAGCTTCAAAATCCCAAGAGCAAACCATTTTTTTAGAGATGTATCTCACGTAAAAAGAGAAAGGCATTATTCTTGGCGAAAAAATCATTTTTAATTCTATTTGACGTTGGCCCAAATAGAAAAGTAAATCCTTCATTTCGACTTGTCATTGGAACGGAACAAAATGAGAGACAAAAAAAAAAAAAAAAAAAAAATAGGAAGGAAAAAAAATACTTTCTCCACCCTCCTATATATCCATGCAAACATTGTGACGTTCGATAAAGTGTACAGGGGGGGGGCAGAAGGGGTGTATCCTCTTCCCTCCCACCAATGAAATGAAAGATTCGGTTAGTGCAACCGAAAACGAGGCTTTTATGTCTGCTTTTGCTGAATTTAGAATGAATTCGAAATTTCGATAACAGGAGTGGAAAAAGAGATTTTAAAGGAAATAAAAGTTATTCAGAAAGTTCTGAGATAGCAAAAACACGTGCGGCATAGGAAATTACTCGAACAATAAATTTAGAAAGGCAGAAAAGAAATACGGAAGAGCAGTTGAAAAGAAATGTGGAAGATACTTTTGTAAAGAAGACACGTTCTGTAAAAACTTCGCCGCGTGAATTAAAGATCAGAGGTTGATGAGGAAATAGAAAGTTAAATTAATATCAGTATACCCACGTTTAAAAAATTACAATTTTACAGTCAAATCAACATTTAATTTTAAAAATTTTAATTTTATAGATAAATAAGAGTACTAATCGTAGATTTATAATTATTTTTTCAAAAATCTCTTACAGGAGGAATAAAAATCTAAATTGTTTGGAAGAATATTAAGTTGATTAGCTATATTTAAACTAAAAGAAGAAAATTGAATATTTATTAAATTATTCCGTTTCCAATATTGGTGTACACTGAATTTTCTAATTCTCCTAAACATTTTCTCCGCCTAAGTATGCTTAATATGCGGTCTGGAAAGCTATAAACAGACCTTGGGGCGTTTAGATTTTGCCAATAATTTTACGAAAAAAATTAAACTTAATAAACAAATACGTGCTTATATATATGCTTAATATATATATATATATATATATATATATATATATATATATATATTATTAATATTAATATAATATATATACACATTATTGCTTATTAATATGTATATATATATATTCAAAGACCAATTTATTTCGTAGTTCTCTTCAGCTGAATATAACTGTTTATCTTATTAATTTAATAATTTAAAGATTTATTCTGCGGGGAAAAATTTTTCCTCAGATAAATCCTCTTTTGTAGCTTTTTTAACTGAAGAATTCATAATAAATTTTACAAATCTCTGACTTTCGAAAAAACTGGAACACTTTCCTGAGAGTTATATTTGTGACATTTACAATGGACATAAACCATCAAAATAAAACAATATTATATTATTACATCTGACTAACAAAACATTTCCTTTAAAAATATAAAAATAAGTACTACTTAAATGAAAGGATATAAATATTTTATTCCATTAAAAATTTCCTTTTAAACATTTTTGTGCAACTGCCACTAATTTTTCTTAAGTTCTTACGTAGTACGTGAGGTATAACACGCTTTTCAGTTTCGTCACATGGCACTTTTGTAGAAACTATCTATTTATATCAGTCACTTCTATCCTTCCTCAACCTTGCCAATCATTTTACACGTGTTAAGTCATTCATAAAGTTTCGCCATATTGAAAGTACTAATTCCCTTAAACTTATAGAGAATGCTTTTAACAACAATAATTCGTCATTTTGTCTAATATAATCTTGTATTACTAACGTTGACTTCATCACTTCTGAAATCCCGACGTATTGTACCAAATATTTGTATATATGTATATGTATATACATCAATATAATTAAGTGTTCATCGTCCTGATCGTTAAAAGCACTTTTCTACAATTTCGTAGCTATCTGCTTATAGGTTACATCGTTGCTTGAGATTTGCATGACAGAGCACAATGTGATCTCGTCTACAATGCACCAAATAAAAAAAAAAGAAATTAAAAACTGAATTTGCTTTTCTGCTATTGAATCTACACATCTTTTTATACAATGTTTTTAAAAAATTAAGGGGAATCTGAATAAATTTTTGAATATGAAATTATTTTCATTGGAATGTAATGAAACTTGGCACATACATTATTTGGACAGTTCTCAACATTCTAAGCAAGCAACAACAACAAATAAATCCCAATATAATATTCTACGCTGAAAATGGGCAAAATAAAACGAATAAAAAAACACAATGTATAATGTGATCAGCTTCTTCAAAATATACAACACATAGTTATAAATAATATACAATTATAACTACAAAAATATGTTGGGAAATAAAAAAAAACAGAAAATGCAATAATCTACTACTGTGAATAACAAATTTCAAAAGAAAAAGGACAATAAGGATATCTACTACTTTTAATAATGTACTACTATTTTAAATAATATATTTTAAAATATTATAATTTGACAGGCGAGAAACAATTGTAATACATTATGAAAGACTGTTGGCTTTGATCAAGAAAAAGAGAAAACTGTACACTTAAATGTTTTAAGCCTATAATCACATTTTGTTTTAGTTTTCATACCATCCAGTAGCAAAAATGTAAAAACTCCACATTTTTATTCATCCTTAATTCTATAGAAACATATATAATTTGATGTAATCTTAAATCTTTTCAGATATCATTTTCAAAACTTAATTTAAAATGTTAATTTTAAATCTATGCATAATAAAAAGGGAAAAATAATTTGTGAGGCAGTACAAGATTTCAAATATGATTCCTTTCCTTTTCAAGTAATATTGTTTTGTAAATGTGTTTAAATTTAAATGATCTTATTCACTTTGTTATGTGTTAATTGCCGTAAGATTCTACTGTTGTTTGAAATGCATATAAGCACTTAACAAAATTGAATGTGAAACTTTCCTAATTAACAAAAGATATTTTATTCATATGAACACTTGAAAATAATATTTACAAAAAATATGTATTGTCATTTGTTGTATTTTGAAATAATTTTAAGGAAAAAAAGAAAATTCATTTCATATTTCAATAAAAATTAGTGTATAACCATACGTTGAGACCGCGTCAGTAATTAATCAGATCAATCTACGTTACGCATTTTAATCTAACTACGTTACTTCCATCTACTTTATGCATTTGATGCATTTTCATGCATTTGAGGCATTTTAATGCATTTGATGCATTTTAATGCCTTTTAATCAGGTCAATCTGCGTTATGCATGGTTAATCTACGTCAGTAATTAATGGGCATTGTTAGAGTTTCTCTTTGTTTGTGAAAATTTGATTGAAAGTGTTGTTAGATATTTACTATCATACATACAAATTTTGGTCATAGAAATACCTCATTAATATTAAGAATATTTTTTTAAAACCGAAGAACATATATTATTTGTGATAAAATTTGCAAAAGAATCCAACAAATGTGTCGTATTCTGGGCAAACAAAGCAAAAGTTTTTAAGAGCCTGCCTGGATTGCATTTCCCCGTCCAAATACTGCAACCTTAAGCACTGCGAACAAACAAACAAAAAATACATTTGTCAATATATTGAATGCCTCGCTCAAATCAGATATTTTTGACAACCAGAAATCCAAAGCGCACTCCCTGACAAATTACCCACATTCTCAAAACTGCGGAACAGCTGTACAGTACCCTTCAGTAAAGTCATTGGCAGAATCGGTTTCAAAGGATTTATACCGATGAATACCTAAAAGACCAATACCATCCGAAACAAAACATAGTGGAACCTGCAAAAATATCCCTTCAACCTGCACCTTTTAAAATGCATTGCCTTTGCAAGAACGGTTGTATAACCGATTGCTTATGCATGCAGACACGGCTATGCTTTGATAGGAGCTCCAAGAATATCTTTTCAGTAGAAGCTGGGACAGTCTTCTGTTCTGAATGCTTTACAAGATTTTTGCCCCCGGCTCAGACTCCTTCTGCTGTTTCGTATTCTAATAAAGGAATAAATAAGAATACGATGGAATAGTTTAGAAGAATTTTATATCCTTATATTTTATCTTTTTTTGTTATTCTTGTAGTAGAAGGTGTAACGGTATAATTTTTATTTCCCGAAATGCCCAAGCATACTAGAAAGTTTTTGCGAGACAAAGTTATGTTTCTTTTTTTTTTCATACTTTGCCATAAACGTGTGTTTTTATACCATTTCAAAGTATCGGGTATCAATGCTTTAAAATATTCACGGTTCAAATTCTGTTTTTTGAATTATAGATATGAATTTAAATCATTTTCAAGTTGCCAGCATTATTTCTGCAAACGAAGTTGAATATATTTTATTTTAAATATAAAAGTTTAAATTTTTCATAGTAATTGTTATTCAATTGATATACAAAATCATTTGATATTTAATTTTGATTTAAAATTAAAAAGCAAAACAATATAATAATTTATTCTTAATTTTACATTAGCTTTTCTTATCATCGCTTCTAAACTACTTTGAAGGTAAAGTTAGTTCTTTCTTACTAATATTAACTATTAAATAAATTGTATTGATTATTATTATTTTGTTTCTTCATTAAAAAGTAAGCATTTGCTTAGACGGTTTATTAAACAGTGCGAAATATGGATAAAAAAATTAATTAATTTTATTATGTTGTTAAATTAAATTTATAATTGGAATACAATTATAAATTTTAAATTGTATTCCCTTTTTGTACAATTTACAGTTGTATACAATTGTTGCTGTGCAGTTATACATTTCTACATATTACAATTTAAAATGTACAATATTACAAAAAAGATTATTTTTGCTATTACAAAACAAACTTTGGCTGTTTATTAGATATAGACATAAATATTATGTAAAGTCCCTATTGATTTATATATATATATATATATATATATATATATATATGACACGTATGTGTTATGCACAAGATTTCTAACGTACATAATAAGAAATAGCAATTAAAAAGAAAACTTGTAAAAAAGTAAAAATATTCTACTTGAGGAAAAATGATAGGTATATGGTAACTTATTTAAATGTCAAAGTGAAAAAATATGTTCGCCTTTTTCGTCTGATGCTATATTATATTACAATATTCCAAATTATTTTCTGTATAAACAGAAGTATGAGTTTGCAATATTTGACTATTTCGTAATAAGCTGAGGGATTTTTGCTCTGGATTATTGGAATTTTAGTGATACGTTACACCAACTAAAAACGTATATTTCAGAATTCCAAACTTATTAATCTCGTAAGTTGCCTTTAAAAATTATATTGGTTTTTGCTTTCTTCTTTGAAATTGTATTATAATTTCTTTTAGAAACCGTGGGCTAAAAATAATGAGTTAAATTGCTTTACACAAATTATAAAATTTTAAATCATAAAAATATCATCTGTGTTAAAATAACCTTAAATGTTGAACTATATATTATTATTTTTAATTTTTAAAATTAATAATGAAGAAAAAAATATTTATAAGAATAAATTAGTTAAAATTATCTGAAAGGAGAGCACAGAAATGTCAAGTATGTCACAAAAATAATGTACTTAACGTAAGTAAAGCAAAGATACAAATATATTCCTTGAATTCTGAGGCCTAATTATTTATTTAATATTTAATGAGATGAATTCTGCTAATTACGATTTTGAGAATGTTTTTTTAAAAATAAATTTCCTTAAAACAATTACGTCCTTTTTATTCATTTGTAAAATGACTTGAAATGGGAAGTTCTTTTTTAAAATATCATATGTTTAATTCCATTACAAATATTTGTGAATGGATCGTAATTTAGTACTTTTCATAAGCATAGTATTGCAAATAATTTTAAAATAAATTTAATTTTGTCAGATGCTATAGGCATTTCAAAGGATAAAACTTAATTTAATTTTTCATTGATTTAATAATTTTTCATTTAATTTTTCATTTAATGATTCTCCTTCATGAATATAAAAATTGTATTTTGACTGTAAACTCATTTAACATTCATTGTTTAGTATGTGTTTCATTTCTTAGTTATGTAAAATAAATGTATTTTTTATACACGATGAATATATGAACTCCAATTTATGCGTAATAATTAAACGAAGAATATATTATAGTAATATTAACACATTTGAATCAATTTATATTGCATATAATAACAGAAATGATTTTAAAATATTAGTTTCTCTCTATGTTTTATTAATACGGTTCTAACTAAACTTTTTTTTAACTTAATTACGTATTCCTACTTATAAATATATGATGCGATTCTCCTGTTAGAAAAAACATCTAAAGTGAAAACTGCAATGATTGGTGACCTTTCTTTGCCATTTTGTTTTATGAAATGCTTGGAATAGTTGACATTTTATGAATTTATTTGCTAGAAACAATCATTTGTACAAATAATAGTTTTATTTTAATTATTGTTCATTTAATAATGAAATTACATATTTAAATAGAAACCTTTGTGTTAAAATAATCTTCTCATTTTAAGAAAAATAAAATTAATTCAATTAAATCATATTACAGTAATTTTGAAAGCTCTCAAAACTATATCATATAAGAAATCCCCATGATACTTTACGACAATATCTTCCTCAACTTATAGGATTTAGAAAACCTGTATTTCTGTGTAGGAATTGTCAGCTTTTATGCATAAAACTCTATATTTACAAAGATTCCCATTTGAAAAATTTGTTTGTCATGTGAAAAGTCAACGAATGCATTGAAAGTAGTTTTTATATATAAAAATTAGTTTGAAAAAATATATCTGATTAGTAAAATGCTAATAAATTTTAAAACATCGATTTTCAAAAAATAGTATATGTTTGAATAATCCAAAATATATTTCTATGTTTTGATAAGGAATCTAAAGAAAAACATAGATTATTTTTTTTTAAATTAATAATTTCTCTCATCTTTTAATGATTTATAAATATGAAATAATAAAATTTTTAAAAGTAGAAAGCGATTTGATAATGAATGAAGCAATATTTATACAGTACTTTCAAATTCTGAAAATGCATAATTGATTGTTTACAATGAAATTACAACAAATGAAAATTTTTAAAAAATCCCATAATTAAATAAAAATTAAAAATATTAACTATTTAGGAATGGAAAATGCTTTAACTGAAAATTATTTATTTTTTTGGTCATTGTTGTTTACTTTCAAATTACAAAGTTCACACTACATAAATTATGCTTCTCGTCAATGTTTCGTTAAAAATATAATCCTACAAAAACTGTAAAATGTATACCGGGCATGCTACATTTAAATTATTGAAATTATGAATAAAACTAAACATGCATGAGTGTAAAGAATTTTACATAGTTTATTGTACTGAGTTCCTAGTAATCAGTAAAATTTCATATGAGTTTATTCTTTCATGAGTAAATAAAATATGTTATCGAAAATATTTCATCGTGGGAAAAATAAAATTTTTCCTACAAATTTGTATGATATTTGAGAAGGCATTTTTACAGAAGTAGTTTTATTGATTGATTATAAAAGGCATTCATCTTTTGTTAATTTATTATCCATTAACTGAAATAATTTTATCGACTGAATATTATCCAGAAGAGTAGTGCATTATCCATTAATAACACACGCGCAACATTTTTTATGGACTGAAATTAAAATGCAATATCAAAATGTTAAATGAATCTTTTGTAAATAATATAAAAAACAAAATAAACCACAATTTTGTAAATATATTAATTTTAACTTTATATGATGTTAAACTTATTTATTCTCTAGCTTTAATATGGTGTATTTATATATATTTATTGAAATTTAAGTCTGAGATTGAGGTTCTATATTTCGATTAAAATTACGTTGTTGAATTATTCAGATCTGCGACAATACAACGCAATATTTTAAAAAAATGAAAACCTTGGAACCGTTCGATATTGATAATACAAATTTTAGTAAATATATTTCGTTGAAGTAAACATAAGGGTAACTGCTGTTACAAATATACACACAGATTTTTTAGTGCAATTAAAAAGTCGCTGCATTTAAAATAAATTTAAAGAATTATTTTTTTCGAAAAACAACAATTATAAGGCAATAGTATGCACAAATTCCAAACCTTGAAACCATAAAGATTAAATATATTCTTTTGAAGTGTTTTCTGATGTTAAAAATACCCGCTCAGAACTTTTTAGGGCAATTTAAGAATCTTTTCTTAAGAAACTCTGCAATTAAAGTTTTAAAGAATCATTTATTCAGAAACCTAATACCTAAATCCTACACGCTAAGAACAATATATTACAATTAGAAAATTTGTGCTTTATTAAGATTTATCAGAATCATTAATAAGGCAAAAATAATAAACATGTATTATCAATGCAATCAATCAAGATATGTTAATATTACATTTATTTTACAATGAAAAAAAAATAAGCTTTGAAATTTGTAGCTTAAAAGTACATTTTATTTAAAAACTGCTTAATTTTTATAAATCTATCTTATATTATCTTATTATTTATAATAAAATCTGATTATTTTTATAAATATCAAAATAAGATAATATTATAAATATTATCTTAATTTATATTATCTTCTTAGATAGTTTTACTACAGGATTTCTGAATATGATTTAATGTCTGAATTACATCATCAATATACTTACTGGAAATGTCTTATGGATATTGGAAATTTTTTGTTTAAAAGTCAAATACAATTGGGATCAAATTAATAAATGATTAAGAAAGAAAAGAAGGAATAGATTTTTACTTCAAACAGAAAACAAAACGATTACACTTTAATGAATTCATTTTGCAACTATCGTCCAGAAATTCTATTACTTTCCGACTTAAAACATCGACATTTTTGGAGCGGATCCAGGAACATCAGAGACAAAAACAAAAAGCAGACATTTCCAAAATCAGGACTCAATTAACTATTGATCGCTTCCTGGATATCAATTAAATCCGGCCAGAAAAATAGCCCGAATCCAGCAGGATCGTAGAAAATAACTTTTCCTTTCAATTGTCCTATCGTTCGTCTTGGAAGTTAATTTTGTTAATGGAATTTCTCTTGTCGAAATAGCACTTCAGCAAGGCATGGAACGCTGCTGCTGGAAGGTTTTAGAATTGGGGAGAGTGCAATTTGTACATGTCAGGGGGAGCTCAACACTTCTTAGAAACTTCGTTTGTAATTAATCAAACTTTTCATTGCATTGCGACCCCAAGAGGTGATGGGATGCAATTGTTTGCATTTAAATCTCGCGGAGTGTTGTTGGGGAATTGTGATAATTTCTGTCTTGTCTTTGCTGGAATATAATTACTGGAAAAATATGGTCTTTGTGGATGTGTATAGTTGTGTAAAAGTATAAAGGTAATAATTTCATTTGAATAAATAAGTTAAGTTTTTATTTATATTTTATATACGTAGCAGTTTTCATCTGTGACAACTTCAAAATGCAATTTTATTAATGAAATAGATTTAATTCATGTAATTACTTACAGGGAAAATATGGTATTTGGGGCTTGTATAGATGTGTAAAAGTATAAGCTGATAAATTTATTTGAATAAATAAGTTAAATCTATATTTACATTTCATATACTTTGCAATTTTCATCTGTGAAAACTTCAAAATGCATTTTTTAATGAAATCGATTTAATTTATGTAATTTATATTTTCTTACTATTAAAAAATAAATAAAAATTATAATGAGCTTATCAATCTAAGCGAAATGCTCAAATTCTTGTTAAATTGTATTGTAATTAATCAGACAAATTATTGCATTTTAGTAAAAATGTCCTTCATTTACAAAATACACGGAAAAGAATGAATTAATGTAATTTCCATTCTTTTGCAATTAAAAAATAATAAAAATTTATAATGAGCTTATCAAACTAAGTGAAATGATTGAATTCTTATAAAATTGCATTGGAATTAATTCTACAAGTTACTGCATTTTAGTTAAATTTTCTTTCATTTTATTCAAAATCTAACTTTTTTCCAAAATTCACAGGAAAAGAATGAATTGCATCGAAACTAGTTTATTATGAAATTATCTTTATAAACAAAAAAAAAAAATAAGATTCATTCCATTTGTGAACACACATGTTATTTTAAAGATTTCTACATTTTATAGACAACTGAAAATATATTAAAATAACTGTGGATACAATTTCTTATGTATGCAATACTTCAATGACAATATATTTTGTAGTCAAAAATGTATTAAAATAAACCAAAGTTTTATAGGGTTAGCTTAATAATAAGAAATTATTACTGTTGCTATTTTTATCATAAATACCATTGTTCTTTATTAGAATACAAAATTTACGCAGTTGTAAATAACAAGTAAGAAATCTCAAATACTAATGAGGATATTGTGAAGTTAGATAATCCTTTACAGCACTAAAAATCCTCTTTAATCTTATTAAAAGTTATTTTCTTCTTATTATTCACAAAATGTACTTTGATTTACAGAACATTTTAAAGAAAATCCCACCTTTGAAAGTATTCTTACAGCTTGTTATTGATCAAACTTATTATCTCTTCGAGTATAAGTCATTAATATTGACTTTCAGAAACTCTTCCTTTTTAAAAAGGAAAGTATTTTAACTATGTATTTATAATTTTTTTTTATCGAAGAAGCAGATGTTTCAGGCACTGCAGCTGTTACGAAGTAATCGTGTTTTTGAAACATTTTTACACCTGTTTCTTTTTGCATCCAATTTATTGCTGCTGCTTGCAAATTAGCAAGTTATTTTCTTTAAAATGAAATAAAAAAGCACATGTATTATTTGTAAAGAAAAAGTGATATTTATTGTTTTTCAAATTTATAAATAATGTCTTTTGCTTAATTGATACAATAATATTTATGTAACTGATGCAAATGATTTATCCTAAATTATGATTTGATTCCTCAGTGTCTTTTTCTTTAATTATATTTGACTTACTGAAATGAATCATTATGAGGCTTTTAAAAAAATAGTAAGAAATAAGCAAAGAAATAAAATAAAACCTATTAAAAAATAAAAGTTACTCGCTAATATCTAATGATTCAATTAACAAATATTTTCATTTGAATTAAAAAAAAAACATTTTTCTAATTATTTAAGGAAAAAAAATTGTTTTTCAAATATGTGGAGTAATTGTCCTATCCATGGAACTTAAATTGAATAAAATTCAGTAATTATTACAATTTTTTTTTTTGTTTTCTGAAAACTGTTGTATTACAGTTCAGTTTGTACAGTTCTATTAGTATTTCAATTATTAATTAGTAATTTTAATGAAAAATGCAATGTGGGCAAAAATACAAATACTGGTAAAATTCTGTGTAGTTATTTAAAGGTAATTTTATGTTTTTTGTCTGATAAAAATTATAAAAAAAAATGTTTACTTTATAGCAAGTCTATCAAATAAACAACTTACGATTTTAAAAGATAGAAAATGTAAATGTTAATCCCAGAAAATTTTTAATTAACAAAATATTAATTTAATAATTTTTTGCTTAAACAATACGTTTTAAGAATTATTTAGAATAGCATGCTATCTTCTATGAAAATAATCTTACAATATATTTTTTCTGATAATTAAATTTTGCAATGCTACTTTTTTACTGAAACTATATTTTAAAATAAAGTACATATTTGCTTAAAAATTTCTTAAGAGTTTTTAATTTATTTAGGAAAACAGCAGAAAATATATTCTTGTCATAGAAAAGTAATTTTACTGTCCTATTTAACGTAATGAAAATTTATCATTTTAATGTTTAAGTGACACTATCCTTCTCTAATTATGAAATTAAACTGATTGATTAGTTTAATTTTTTTAAGTGCTGAAAAGTATATTTTTATCAATCATTTTATTACTTTGAATTATATTTTTAATATTTATTATTAAATATTATTTAAATTTATATTTTTATCCATGATTATTTTGAAAATATCATGAATTTTGAAAACAAATACTTTGATTAATTAGAATAAATTCAATGGTAATAGATATTCTTGTTCTTTTCTGCTTTTCAATGAAGTGTTCTAAAACTATGTGTTGGAATTCGAATAATAAATTTTAAATATTTGATTTTTTTTTTTTAAATCTGACAATGCAATATATTAAAATATGAATCAAAATTGGTTAACCACGAAGATTTTCACAATTAATCATCTAGTTGAAATTGGCAATATGTGAAAAAAAATATTAAGTAGAAACTATACATATAATTATTGAAAAATTTTAGCTTAACTGCAAGTATCCTGATAAGGAACTTTAAATTTTTTTTTTTCCATAATTTATTTTATTAATTATTTTTTGTAAAGGACATTTATTATATCGTCAAAGAAATTTCATCAAACACACCATTTAAAAATATGGCGACAATAAATTTTTACTAGACATTTATAAAACAAAAGTACAGATCATTCAACATTAATGGAGAAACAATAGTGTCTGGCATTATGAAAGGGGCAATTTTATTCATGGGAATCTGAGATTCACGTAAAGTTCAATATACTGCTCCAACAATTAATCATTCGTAATAAATATCATTCATCTCTGCAACATAAAGTATATAATCCCGCTTATTTATGAATGTTACACAATGTAGGAAAATTAAATTTGATGCATAAAACCTTTAATAGTTACGTCTATGACTTTTGTACTTTGGGCTATTAATAGAATTCTAGGATAGTTTTGATTGTCGCGGAATTTAATTAACTAACCTATTGGTAAAATTCTCCCATTATCACTACAATATTAGCAAAGGTATAAATATTTTATAACATGTAATAGACGTAATAATTTTGTGAATTAAAAAAAACTATTGTTGCTAGTTCATTTATATATATCTTTTGTAAATATAAAAGTGTGATTGAAATATCCTCAACATATTTATATAATAGTAACACTATATGTTGAGATAAAGGTTGAAATATTTCCAAAACAACTTTTGAATTTTTTTTTTTTCCCATTTTTGTTAATTCGAAAAATTGAAATGCGAATTTTTAGAAGCAATGATTATTAGCGACAATTGTATATTAGTACAAATAATTGCGAGCCTATGATTTTTAATTAATAACTACCAAGATTTTTATTCAATTGATAATTTTTAATTTTACACACACAATCTAAACGTACCATTAAATTAATAAAATATTTCAGTTTAAGTTCAGTGATTTGTCATTGTAAAAGAATTTTAAAGTGCTTTGTACTTAATTACAAACAATCAAAATGTAGACACCTTTAAAATACTCGGGGTTTATGCATAAGTTCATATTCTAAGCAATGTATAACTTATCATCACGTCAAATGCAATGTTACAACTCTGTAACTGTTAACATAGCAACGAACCAAAATGTGATGTTTCAAAATAAAATCACGATATCCATTCAGATGTCTCTGGTTGACAAAAGAAATTCTAAACACCCTGTGTTAATTAAGCAAGAATTTTAAGGAATGCATGTACATTAGATTGGATTGACTAAGGTTTGTCAATTTATTAGCATATAAACGAAAAAAATTCAACTTATAAATACAATAATCTGTCTGAAATTTGAATTTTCCATAACATAATCTTTGTCTGACAATTTGCTAAAAAATCTTTAAATTATTTTAAGATAGATGAATTTCTTATGATTTCGTCATTTGTTTTCTGTCAGAAACAATATTTGAAATAGTTACTCATCACGAAACCTATTTATAATACGATGTGACCATCATATATTTTAAAGCCTTTATATCTATGTTTCTGAGTAAAGCTTCTTTTACTCTATCTCTTACCATGTTTGATCTCTGTTTGATATGGTATGATATACGTGAATTTTATACTAATTTAGATATTTTGTACGGGGAGAAAAATGTTTGTTATTGATTTTTGCTTTATTCTAACAATTTATCGTGAAACTTCCAATCATACACACAATCCTCATATTTACATTCTATGAATAATTAAGTAAGCAACTTCATCTGGCATGGGTAATTCATGTATCTTGCCTCTCTGTGACACAAAACTTTTGAGTTGCGTAAGAAAATAAACGATACATCTACCATATATATTAAAATCTTTACATCTATATATTTAGGTAAAGCTTCTTTTGCTAAATTTCTTACTGAGTTTGAACGCTGGCTGATATGATGTGATATGCATTAATGTTATATTAATTTAGATATTTTGTACGGGGAGTACTGATTTTTGCTTTATTCTAACAATTCATCGTACAACTTCCAATCATACACATAAGCCTCATATTTACATTCTATGAATAATTAAGTAAGCATCTTCATCTGGCATGGGTAGTTCATGTCTCCTGCCTCGCGGCGACGCAAAACTTTTGAGTTATGTAAGAAACTTAATACTTTACCAAACATCCAGCTTGTTTTAATAACGAAATCATTTAATCTCAGCATTCTCGATTCCCATGCACGTTATCAAAATTTCATAAATATATCCGTGGAAATTTAAAAGGATTAGGCTCTGATATGATCACGAAATTCAATTTATTAAGGTGGAAGAACACTTTTGTTTCATTACGCAGAAATATTCAAAGAATTCTCCCATGAATAAATTAAGGCGATTCTTCAGGAATCTGGAATTAATAAGGAGTGCATAACTGCGGGTGAAATTCCCGAATGCTTTTCTAGAACGTTTAATTTGCGGGCAAAGAAGGTTATAAATTTCCTTCCCCGACCAAACATTTTCTTCAAAGGCCTTGCATTGCAGATTATGTTGGAGCCCTGCAACGAATGTAGTTAAAAATGCAAATATTTTCGTTTATCCCCAGTATAACACATTGGGGGGGATTTCAGCGCACCCTAATGAACATGATTAACTACATTATTATCAATATTTTTTTTTCTGGATTAAAACTTTTGTATGCAAATTTAATTCAAATTAATGAAAATGCAATGCATTGCAAGCTCAAAATATTAGATTTTATTTCAATTCGTTAGGATACACAAGATATATTATTTGGAGAGAAATATATATATATATATTTTTTAAATAGCACAATAATATTGTACGGATTTATTTTGTTGCGCCTTTTTTCACAGTTAAAAATGTTTGCTGATAGATGATTTTGAAAATTAGTTAAGTTTGTTTTAATAAAATGTCCAAATAGATTTTTTGTTCGTTTGAAAATAAATAAATAAAAGTAAATATTTAATTTTGTTGACAATAAATGTCGTATTAAAATACTAATTACAATTAAATTTTCTTTTTTATAAAGAGAGTAGCAGATATGATATGGCTACAGAAAATAAAATGTATTTAATTTCTATAAACGTCATGATAATATATTCAAAATTTCTAAATAATATATTTTTTCCCATCTGGGAAAAATTTGGTAAAATATAATGAATATAAAAATATACATCCATTGAATTCAGGAGATGACTAAGAAATTATACATTTACATATAAAATAAACTTAATCGTTAGGGCAAAAAATCTGAAGGAAAAATTATGTCAGTGAAAATGCAACTATAAGCGAAGTATTAGTCTGTAAAAGTTGTATGTGCATAAAAATAATAAGAAATTGAATATAAATTTATAACTCCATTTTCATTCATAAATAGAACATATAAAAAGAACATAACAAACAAATGAAACACTTCCAATAACACGAAGGAAAAAATACTAATTAGCATTTTCTTATAATCTGCGTGTGCAAGAGATGAAAAATAACAATTAACATAAAACATCTGGCTTAAACATTTTTATTATTCTTAAAAAATATCTACATTCAAATATTTTATACATATATATGAGAAATAAACAGATATAAGTCTTTTATCAAAATATCACAAGACAATATTTGAAATAGTTACTCATCACGAAACCTATTTATAATACGATATATACATCATTATTTAAAAACCTATATATCTATATTTTAGGATAAAACTTCCTTTGCTGTATCTTTTACCGTGTTTGAACGCTGGATGATATGATGTGATGTACTATACATTAATTTTATATTAATTTAGGTATTTTGTAAGGGGAGTTTATGTTTGTTATTGATTTTTGCTTTATTATAACAATTCAACATGAAACTTCCAATCATACATATAATCCTCATATTTACATTCTATGAATAATTAATCACCTTCATCCTGCAGGGATAGTTCATGTCTCCTACCTCTCTGCGACGCAGAACTTTTGAGTTATGTAAGAAAATTAATACTTTGCCAAACTTCCAGCGTGTTTCAATAATTAAATCATTTAATCTCAGCATTCTCGATTCCCATGCACGTTATCAAAATTTCATAAATATATCCGGGGAAATTTAAAAGGATTAGGCTCTGATCTGATCACGAAATTCAATTTATTAAGGTGGAAGAACACTTTTGTTTCATTACGCACAAATATTCAAAGAATTCTCAAATGAATAAATTAAGGCGATTCTTCAGGAATCTGGAATTAATAAGGAGTGCATAACTGCGGGTGAAATTC
>BPLQ01010415.1:0-27193 GCA_021605075.1 Caerostris darwini | reverse complement strand
GAATATCAAATCTCTTACTAAGGGACATCCGTTTGTTGTTCTTTCTCTTGGACGAAGCGTTTGTAACCCCTACTCCTTCGATAAAAGCCTTTTATTGTCTGATTCCACACAGTATTCGTTTTACTTATTTTTGTACAAACGTGCCTTCTTCATTCTTTAAATGCAAATCAATCTTTGTGAAGTTATGCACACCAGTATACTTACCAGGCTTGAATTTTACTGCTCCAGGCTTGAATTTTACTGCTCCAGGCTTGAATTTTACTGCTCCAGGCTTGAACATCTTAGAAAAGGTTTAAGGAAAGAATTAGCACTCCAAAAATTCAAATGGCCACCCAACTTTAGTCATTTTATTAATAAGAAACCTTCTTTTACAACATTTTGTAACTTCGTTTATTCTGATTTTCACGTTTCTTAAATCCCTTCTCTATTGCTTTTGTAATGTGTGTTACCATTTATTCGATGTTTTTATTGTTTTGTCTGTAAAACTGGGATATTTTGTAGTACGCGAGAATTTCTTGTAAACTCCAATATAAAAAAGTGTACTTACATAGTATTTACCTATCACGAATATATCATACTTGATTAGAGACAGTTTAATAGAAATTATTAAGCCGTTTTAATAAAAATACTGCATTATTTTATTTTTAATTCGACGAAAAATGCTTTTTTCCAGAATATTCGCCAATTTGAAAACAAACTTTTCACTTTGGCTTACAAGTTTCACTTTGTATTCAGGTAATTTATGCTTTGTTTTAAACTCATTAGCACGAATTATTTCTTTAAGATCCATATCCAGGTATTCGTTTACTTCATTTATTAACAACTAACGCAGCATTTTCATCAAAAATATTATTGGATATCCAAAAGTTGTTATCCATACTCCGTTTCAACGAAGTTCTTGTCTAATTAGCCCAAAGTGTGCACAAAATGACCGTAGAGTGACAAACCGAACCAAATCAACGATGTTCTTGGAGGAAGTTTCAAATTTTCCGTTTGCGGAATAATATTCTTTTAGAATTTCAATTGATTCTATCGTTAAAAATCCCATTTTTACGCCATTATAATCATTTGGTGACGGAAATTTTAAGGTAACTCTGTTTTCTTCTGTATTTAGAAGCAGTGTGTTATTTACTCTTCAGGGTATAAGCATTAAATTACTCTTATTAGCATCCTTATTCTAGACAATCTTCCATATTTATTTCTAAAACTATCTTCATTTTTTAGTGTGTGCTATGCAGGGAGCAGTATTTCGATCATTGCTAGCCAATTAACACACGAAAGAAAGTATCGTATTTAATAATTAGTTTGAAAATTAGTTCCCATCATTTGTAAGTGTTTTCCTTTATAATTTGTAAAAGTAATCAATGGAATAAAAAAAAATTGTAATATCACATAGAGACAGAGTAATTTATTTCTTAATTGGCGAAAGAAAAATCCTTTAAAAGAAATAATTTGGAAAAGAAATCTTCATTGCAAAATGTGTCATATTCTGGAAAATTAACCACTTCACTTTAAGGATTAATTACTTTTTAATCATGCGTTCCTACTCAGAATTAACAAAAAAATACAAAACGGATTTTGAATTATGTAGTATAAGCTAAATTTAAATAAAAATTTTAATTAATTATTTAAATTAAAATTAAAATTAATTATTAAAATGATTTATAGCCATTATGATAGTATTAATCCATTTGAACTTGCAGAGAAGGGTTGTAATAGTATAACTAACTTGAAATACTAGTAATATAATACTATACTGGAAATAATATAACTAACAAATAAGTTGACTCACATATACTTAATCAAAAATTTTTATTCTGCTTATATACAGAGGGTGCAGATTAAAAAAAAATTTCATAGCATCAATTCGAAAAAGAGTTTAATTATCATCTACATCTTTAAAATTATCCTTTGTTTTAAAATATTGTAGCAAAATAAACAATAAATGGAAGGGTGTATTTTTCGCATTACAAAGAAAAAACTCTTATTCGATTATTAAAAGATTTTTGTGCAAAGCATGATTTGAATTGTTACAGACGTAAAATAAACGATATAATTAATAAAAAAGGAAATAAAATTAAAACTTACGTTTGATATGAAAAAGAGTAAAAAAAAAAATGCATACCAATGCGTACAAAGGATAACACTGTGCCCAAAAACTAAGGCCAATTATTTTTTTTCAAAAACTCTTTATTTATTCTTCCAATTTTATTTCATCGCCTTCAAAGTAATCCACTCCGGACACAATGCAATTATGCCAACTTTTTTTCCAATCCTCAATGCATGCTAAATAGTCATCGACAGGCATTGCCTTCAAAACGCTCTGCGAATCAAATTGAATCCCTTCAATCGACTTAAAACTTTGCCCCCGGAGTGGCCTTTGGAGTTTAACGAATAGCCAGAAGTCGCACGTTGTGAATACGATGGTTGTGTAACGATATGGGCTTCATTTTTGGCGAAAAAGTCACGAAGCATCAATGCAGTGTGATCTGGCGCATTCAGTGTTTTCGGTACCAATCGAAATTTGATGCGTTTGAGGGCCAGAACATCTTTTAAAATGGAATTCCCACATCATCAGCAAGGTATCTAATTGTAAATTGACGGTGTGCAAGCCCCAAATCTTTAATTTTTTGGACGTCAGCTTCGTCGGTTGAGGTGGATGATCGACCAGTGGGCTCTTCGTCTTTAACGCGTTTTCTGCCTTCTTGGAACTGTTTTTACCCCTTCCAAACATTTCTTTCCGATATAGGAATACTCACTGAAACATTCTATACGTTTCCGCAAATAAAATTGAATGCAAGTTCTTTGCTCAATGAATTCAGACATTTCAAAAATCGTCGGAATCAGTTTTAGTGTCTCAAACTAATTAACTCAAACAATAATGAATATTTTGACGTCCAATTTCCCACAGCTGTCGAGGAAATTACCAGAAACCTAAAAAAGAAAAAAAATGAAATTTCATAAGCCCCGGGAATTTTAAATGGAAAATTGGTCTAATTTTTTGAACACAGTGGTACACTACTTATTATATCTAAAATCACATCTCATGTTTAAAAAAAATACGAAAGAATTATTGTAGAATTTTTAATTGTATCTATTGGAATTTCGAACAAAATTATAAAATCTGATTTAAGATAACAAAACAAAATAAAACATTTTCACCTACTAATGCCAAAAAATGTTATTCAGAGTAAAAATGTGTGATGTTGTTGCATGAGTAGAGTGTTGCATTTGCATAATGTTGATCATTATTTGACACGTGGAATATTAAAAGCTCTAGAAACAGATCACTTTACTGCGAAAAAAAAAGACCTGCAATGTTGATTCAGAGACATGCGCAGTCTTTCCTCAGCGTTGTCTAGACTTCGATAATAGAGTCTAATTTAATATCATTTCTTTATTAACGCAAAAAATTAACTCCATTAACACGAACGCACAGAAAATGGATTGATATATTTTTTTTCCTACCCTTGAACTTTCCAAAGTTATACTATTTATGCTCTCTCGCACCACCATGTGTTGTGACTTCCGTAAATAAATTGCTTGGGGTTAGATTCACCACAGACACAAGAAAAGTTTTATTAAAGCTTTTATGAGTATTACTGGATTTTTTATAATGAAATCTAAAAATAAAGATATTAGGTTTGGTTATATACACTTTATATACACTTTGGGCTAATTAGATCGGGACTTACAGTTTAACGTGGATTCTGAACCACCAACAAACAGGTCAGAATACGAATCAAAGCCTGTGATACCAAAGGTCAGAGCTCTAGCCAATTGGTCATCAAGCCGTTAAAGATATCAGGAAAAGCCCATTAAAATTAATGCGGATTACCATCAGAAATATGATTTAACATTATTATCCGAGAAGATATTCAATCACTTTTCATAAGGATAACAACAGTCAATGATACCTCTATAATTGGAAAATTAAAATTGGATTTAAAGCTATTCTGTTTAAATACATCTAACCCAAGTCCTTCAAAGCGTCTGTCATGGATAATTATGCACTTGAAATATGCAGTCAGCGACATCCTAAGGTATTTGATGGATTCTGGAAGATTGTGATGGAGGAGTGGAACAAAATCAACCTCGATATTTTAAGAAAAAAGCTCTTTTATCTTGAAAATTTTCAAAATAAAAGAGCGTTTTTCTTAAAATATCGAGGTTGATTTTGTGAACTGCAATTTTGTTTAACTGATCTATTATATCTTAATTTATAATAGATCAGTTAAACAAAATTGCTATCAGAATACATCACAGAATAAGTTTTTTTATCTTTTTTTATAAATATATCTTTTCAAAATAACTACAAAAATGTCTGAAGCTTTTCTATATTTCTATTACAGCATATTAAGAGACTTGTGTATTCAGGTAATAATATAAGAGCCTTATGCATACACATAACTTTTTCCTAGTATTCGTTTATTCGTCTTCAGACCTTCTCTTTTGTATTAAATATGTCGCTAATGTCCTACTAAAATGTTAACTCCCAAAAAAAATTTAGTTGTCCTAACAAAAGTTCTTATTTTAGTGCTGAAATAGTTTTCTTTTTTTCTAATGCATCTGGCAAACACTTAGATACTTGGTCTTGGATGCTTTAGGACAAGCGCTGCACAGACGTTACTCACTTTGCATTACCCAAGGGGCGCGTGTAACTTGAAGATAAGCCACGGACGTGGACTAACAATGCCCCCGCAACGCTCTACGATCGTGTTAGACCGGGACCTACGGTTTAAAGTGAATTCCGAACCACTACAAACACCCATGGCACCGCCGGGACTCGAACCCGAAACCTGTGGTACCGAGCACCAGCCACTCGGCCGTTCAGGCCCCAGCTGCTGAAATAGTTATACACAAAGAAAATAATAATAAAGAGGTGTTGTTATTTTTTCCCCAATACTATTGTAGGACAGAGATATATTAGAAAATTCTGTTTTATTGTAAAAATACAAAAAAATAATAATAATAATAACAATAATTGTTTGGAATTTCCACACGGCTTTCCAAATTTGTATTGCATCTTTATATTCAAAAATTATAATTCTCTTCTAAAAGAAATTCAATTTAAACAGAAGCGAAGTTTTCTTAACAATAAACTAAGAAATGTAAAAAAATGTTATTTTAAATAATTTTAAAATAAGGATTTTTTTAGCAAACTTTTCATACAAAAAAGAAAGATTAAAACATTTGCAAATCCACAATTAGAACAAAGTTTACTCCATTGTCTTTCCAAGTTATTTCAGAAAAACAATTAAAACTTTTAATTGATCTTTTAAAATTCCAAGTAATTTAACATGTCTTTGCTGATAACTTAAAATTTTTCAAAAGAGGATTTAGGCATGCTTTTTACAATCCCTTCAAAAATATTTTTTCTTTTATTTATTATAGTTATTTGCATAATTTAATCCCATCCATTCAATAAATTAATTTTCAGTATTGTTGTGGTGGTATAGTACTTATTTAAATTTCAAAATAAATTTTTTTAATTTTATTAAAAATCAAAAATATCATAAATCACAAACTTTTAAAATAAAAATACTTACATCTCTTTGCCTTTATTCACACTCAAAGCTGTTTTGCTTTGTAACTTTTTTTGCAAAATACTTTCAACAGCTGTCTAATTTTAATCCAGCCTCATCCTACCTGTAAGTAGCTTTATCTTTTTATTAATGCAATTTTCGAATTTACAGGTTTTTTTAATTAACAGATGTAAGTGATTGATTTTATTTTTAATAAAACGGTCTCACAAATATTCTCATTAAGTATTTAGAAATTATTAACTACAAAATGAACTAAATATTTTTTTTATAATAAAACTGAACATATGACGTGTTGGCCGGCTGCAGAAACAATGCAGTTTAAATTTTGGTAAATTTTATTAATTAAACATATCGATGGAGAATTAAAGGTCTTAGATTTTTAATGACTCACCATGAATAATACTACTGTGTCCAAAAAGTAAGACCAATTTTCAATTTAAAATCCACGGTGCGTATGGAATTTAATTTTTTTTTTTTTTTTTTTTTTTTTTTTTCGCACTGTCCTTGACACCTGTGTTAAATTTGACAACAAAATATTCATTAGTGTTTAAGTTACGCTTGGCTTTGTGAGACGCTAAAACTGATTCCGGCGATTTTTGAAATGTCTGAATTGATTGAGCAAAGAGCTTGCATTCAATTTTTTTTTGTGGAAACGCGTAGAATGTTGCAGAAGGCATTCGGTGAGCATTCCTATATCGGAAAGAAATGTTTACAAGTGGTATAAACAGTTCAAAGAAGGCAGAGAACGCATTGAAGAGGAAGAGACCTCTGGTCGACCCTTAACCTCAACCGACGAGGCTCACGTCCAAAATATTAAATATTTGGTGCTTGCAAGCTGTCGATTTACAATTAGAGACCTTACTGATGATGTTGAAATTTCAAAAGGATAGGCCCATTCCATTTTGGGCTTCAAACGCGTCAAATCTATATTGGTACCGAAAGCACTGAATGCGCCAGCACACGTTGCATTGATTTTTCGTGACTTTTTCATCAAAAATGAAACCCATATCGTTCCACAACCACCGTATTCTCACCGTGCGATTTCTGGCTATTCTCTAAACTCAAAAGACCATTCCGGGGACACCGTTTTTGAGTCAATTGAAGAGATTCAACGTGAATCGGCGCGATTTGAATGTCATCCCTGCCGATGACTTTTTAGTATGCATTGAGGATTGGAGAAAACAAAAGTTGGCGTAAGTGCAATGTGTCCGGAGGGAATTCCTTTGAAGGCGATGAAATAAATTTTTAAGCATAAATAAAGAGTTTTTGAAAAAAAAAAATTCGTATTACTTTTTGGGCACAGTAGTAGGATGTGTTGGCCGGCTACAGAAGCAATGCAGTTTTAATTTTGGTAAATTTTATTAACAAAACATATCGATGGAGAATTAAAGGTCTTAGATTTTAAATGACTCACCCTAAATAATATAAATTGACTTAATAATCATTTATATATATCGAATCTGCAATAAATTTTTATTTTCAGTATATTAGCTTTTTTTAATAATATATTATCGTTTATTTGCAAAGTAAATTTAAAACAATACAGTAAAATGTTCTTCCTCATTTTGTATAATATCTTAATTAATTACGCCACCAACCAGATGGCGTCCAACAGTTTTTAAGCGTGGCGACATCTGATGGCATCAAAATCTGACAGCAATTTAAAAAAAGCTTTTTATTTAATTAAAAATAATCAATTAGATTTTTTTCGCATTTTTTGGTTAAGGATGAAATAAAATAGAAATTAAATTTAGAGAAGAAAAATTTAACTTCGTTTTATTAATAGTTAAAAGTTTTATTAATAGTTCGTTTTATTAATAGTTTAATTAAAATTATAGTTTTTAAATTTTAGGAACCGAGACCATGTTATTTAAACAATGACAGACTCTGTTTTTGTTTATATAAGGTTTTTGTGCATGGTTCAATTATAGAACACATATGCTGTTAGCGTGTCATTTAAAACTAAACTTTTAAAAAAATACCATGTTTGCCAATATTTTAAAAACCTTTCTTGATAATAGCGTGCCCAAAAAGTAAGAGCAATTATTTTTTGTTTCAAAAACACTTTATTTATTCTTCCAAATTTATTGGGCCCAAAATGGAATTGACAGTTCCTTTCAAAATTTCAACATCATCAGCAAGATCTCTAATTGTAAATCGACGGTTTACAAGCACCAAATCTTTACTTTTTTGGACGTGAGCTTCGTCGGTTGAGATTGAGGGTCAACCAGAGGGATCTTTGTCTTCAACGCGTTCTCTGCCTTCTTTGAACTGTTTATACCACTTCTAAACATTTCTTTCCGATATAGGAATGCTCACGGAATGCATTTTGCAACATTCTGTACGTTTCCGCAAACAAAATTTAAGGCAAGTTCTTTGCTCAATGAATTCAGACATTTCAAAAATCGCCAGACTCAGTTTTAGCGTCTCACAAAGCCAAGCGTAACTCAAACACTCATGAATATTTTGACGTGAAATTTCACGCAGATGTCAAGGACAGTGCCAGCAACGCAAAAAAGAAAAAAATATTGAAATTTCGTAAGCCGTGGGAATTTTAAATTGAAAATTGATCTTACTTTTTGGACACATTAGTACCTTTTAATTACTTCTTTTTTTCATTTTTCATTTCATTTTTTGGAACTTTTTTTTTATGAAATCAAATATTTATTATTTTCTATAAATATTTATATCTTGAACATTTGGATTTTTTTTAAATTTTAGCATCCTCAAAAGTTTTATCTCTGAATATTAAAATTTACTTACATGTTATGTAATTTTCATTTGGTTTTTAATTTAAAAGTGAAATTTATTCCACACATATAGCTGGGGGAAAAAACTGTCTTCCATAATGTATTCAGGCAGCATCTGAACTATGCGCATTCAAGTTTTTTGGAGCAACCCCTAAAATGTTTAGCTTTCCCTTTAAAATAGAGTAGTCAACATTCAAGGGGCGAGTCTGTTGGCACAAAAGCTTCTTATTGACCATCTGAATGCATTCCCAGAATGTTTATTCGCTTCCTGCTTATCTCGAGAACAGCAACTTAAATATGTTTACTTGCCAAGGGATGCAAAACTTGCATATTGCAGACGAACTCGGGGTTGAGTTCGTAGATGAAAATGAAACACCTGGGTTCACTCTGTAATATTTCCCCTATATATACCGCGGTGCTGGTGGTAGAAATGCAATAATGTTCGCATCGTATATTCCCGAGGCTTATAACATAATTGCGAAACTTTTGCCTCGTGGTCGTTTTCGGAATATTCCCCCCAGCTTATTTTCCATCCACGTGCTTTGGATGCACAAAACAATTGCGTCGTTAAATATTCATCTAGTGGTATTAAGGGTTGTTTTTTAAAAAATATATAATTATATATAATTAAAAAATATATAGTTTTAGCCCTTTTGTTGAAACATAGTTTTTAATAAATATTTCCCTTCGTAAAAAAGGTTTTTGTATTTAGAAGTCTACTCACAACAATTATGTGATAAAAAAAACTTATGTAAGCGATAGTCCTTTCCATTTATTAATATTTCTTTAAACTTTTTTTTTTTTTTTGATTGACGAGGACTAAGTATTATAGTGAAATTTCAATAGAGATCAGCGTATGTATAGAAATTAAAAATTTATGCTTATTCAATTCCTTCTATTAGCTCACACTCTCCCTATATCTTGTTCAAATTTTCAATCGTTCATAAAATACTTTTTATCCATCCACTCAATTCAAATACATTTTTTTTAACTTGTAGTGGATGACACTGGATGTTAATACAGTTTTTTTAAATATTAATTCAGTAATTAGTTAATATTAGTTTTTTTTAGATATAAGTTGCATATATCTTCCTATAGATGTCGCCAGATAAACTTAAAAAAATGAATGAAACTTATTTATAAAAGACTTTCTGCAATAAAGTGAAAAAAAAAGTAGGAATTGACTTTAAAAATTTTTTTTTATATTAATTGTTTTCTTTGGTGTTCTTCTTGAAGATTGACCAGAACTAAGTATTATAACAAAATTTTAATAGACTATAGATATTTCGTATGTATAGATATTTAATGTTGATGCTCATTTTTAAGGTATTGTCGATACATTGCTGTTTACGATGCCAATAATATTTCTTTTTACACCACTACGGACAGTGTTGGCTTAATAAACTAATCATTCATACAGTAGAAGTTCAATCATATTTTTCTTTTTTAATATATTAGCATTTTATAGGAATATAATATTGTATATTTTTATTATAAAATTTGCCTAATTTATTTTTTGTAGCATCGTAATTAATTATGTCACCAGATGGTGTGAGATAATTTTTAAGGGGGGCACCATCTGGTAGAGTGAAATCTGATAGCAATAAAAAAGTTTTTACTTAATTAAAACTAATATGTGTTATATAAGAGAAAACATGAAAGAGACTCGCAACTGTTTAGAGAGCAAGGGCTACAGATACATACATACACACACATATAAACAGGGGGTTCTCAAAATTATGGAAACACCATAATTTTATAAAGAATCTTTTATTAGTAAGGTGTAGGACCGACTTTGGCACGAAATACAACTTGGATACGCCACGGAATCGATTCATACAAATGCTGAATAGTGTTTAGAGTAATATTGCACCATTCTTCATGGAGATAGTGTGAAAGTTATGGGAGAGATGCCGGTTGAGGATATAGATTCCGTATTGAAAGCTCTAAAATAGACCATAACGGTTCAATGATATATAGGTCGGGTGACTGTGCCAGCCAAGGTAGATGTTTCACTTCCTCCTCGTGTTCATCAAACCATGATTGGACGAGTCCCACTGCATGGAGGGGTGCATTATTATCCTGGAAAATTCCCTCTCTCGCAGGAAACAAAGTTTGCATCATAGGATGGACCTGGTCAGCTAATATTTCTCAATACTTCTCCCCAGTGATACTTCCTTTCAGGGTTACGATTGGTTCAGCAGAAAACCTCGACACGGTTACACATATCATGACAGATCCATCTCCATGCTTGACAATTGGACTACGCGGGAACAGTAAAGATAGTAGCCAAACTATCATGCATATGTAAAACAAAAGGACCAGTCCAGTATCAACCATTGGCAGAGTAATCAAGTTGGCTGTAAAATTCACGTGACAGTTATAATGACTTCAAGATGGCAACTCTATTTTATTTGTTCTATACATGAATTTTTTTTTAGAAACTTCAAAATATTCTCTAATTAATTTCTTTATTAATTAATTTTTAAAAAAATTTACTAAAAATAATAATAAAGGGGCATAAATGTAGCATACTTATAAAAATTATATATAAAATATTTGAATTCAATAATAATTTTACAAAATTATTAAATTTAATAATAACTATGCAAAATTAATTTTGTCTGTGGATAACTAAATTCAGTATTTGATTTAAAGATTCCAAATTTTATTTTCTCTGTGTGTTGTTCATAATTTCTTCCAAAATTTTATTTTCATTTAATATATCACTATCAGCAAATACCATAAAATTGAGTCATTAATTTTGAGAAATATCAACACTTATCGTTCTTATCGAATACGTGTGTAAAATTTCACTCTATTTTATAAATTCCTGATTAAACTGATTACTAATTAAACTGATACTAGTTTTGAAAAATAATAAACTTTTATTCTCGTTAAGATAAACACTTAACTTAGCCAATAAAATCTATCAAACTACTAAACTAACAGTCTTAAATTAATATGGAAAATATGACCTTACGAAATCGAAAAAAGAAAAGAAAAATTAAAATGGAATTTTAATTTTCATTTGGTTTGCAAATGAAAAATGTCTCGATGTCTTAAATTAAATCGATTTTTTAAGCCAATTAGACAAATAAGGTCTTTAAATTGAAAACATCTATAAAAACGGCATAGATAGCAGGTTTGGTATTAGATAGTTACATTTTTATATCAAGTTTGAAAACTATACTCCTTCTTTATCATTGGCGCAGCAGCACCGTATTAATCATTTTGAACAGATACTATGCGAAATTTTAGATAATATGCAACATTTATTTTGTGTTTATCATCTAACTGATAGTCACTGTTGACACGCATGAATATAAATGGTGCGAGGCATAAATACTCTTGAAATATGAAATGTAAACTGGCAACGAGAGGAATTATGACTTTCGTACCTGACAAGTCGGGAGAGTTTGCTCGCGAGAGTAAAAACTGTAAAAAATTAATGCATGCGTTTGGTTTTTATGAATTAAAGTGTGTGTTTTACAGTCCACTGAAGATCTATGTGTTTATATTTGGAGACCATAACATTTAATGGGATCTGTCAGATGAGCTGGAGAGTCTGCGGAGTTTGAATTTCGAAATGACTAGCTCCCATTTCTGCGGAATTCGGATTCGAGGATTCAATTGAAGCACAGTGAGTTGTCATTTTTAATACGCTTTTATTAGTTTCACTTGGATGTCTGTTTGCAACTGACTCTTTGGGCTCGATTTTGCCCTACTTTAAGAGATCAGATTTAATTTAAACGTTGCAGACTTATGTGGTACAGGGGCAAAACGGATAACGCTCCTGAGTACGGATCAGGAGATTCCCTGTTCGGATCCTGGCTGCCTCGTCATATTCGCATTTAGCCTTTGTTTTACTCACAATTAAATTGTTGTAAGTTACAGTCCTCCGTACCGGGACCTCATTTACATATTATAGTTTAAAAACACACTTTTACAGTTAATCAAACTAAAAAGTAAAAAATAATTGTTAACATTAGAATAAAATTGCTGACAAGAAAAGGAATGTCACTGTTCTAAACGCGTGGGGTGCTCGATATCAATCGTTATAATTTTTCACTAGTTTCATTCCGAAATGCAGAGTTAGTTTAAAAATGTCATACAAAGCACCCCGTGCTTTTAGAACAGCGACATTCATTTTCTTGTCAGTCATTTTATTCTTATTTTAACAATTATTTTTTACTTTTTAGTGTGATTCACTCTAAAAGCCTGTTTTTTAGTGTTTTTAAATTATAATTTATTTTAGCGATTCTTGTGAGTTTGAGAATCATTAAAATGACAGTGTGTATTAAAGGACGAATTGATGGAGTTGGCTTTGGAATTAGGCTTAGCTGGGAAACGTGATAATAAGATGATAGAAAGTAAAAATTTAATCGGAGTACAACGTAGTGCATAGGGGCCTGAATGGACGAGTGGCTAGAGCTCTGGTACCACAGGTTTCAGGTTCGAGTCCCGGCGGTACCATGGGTGTTTGCAGTGGTTCGGAATCCACTTTAAACTGTAGGTCCCGGTCTGTTTAGCCCAAAGTGTGCACAAGATGACCGTAGAGCGACAAACCGAACCTCGTAGTGCATATCGGGTAACGTCTGATACGGCAAAATGATCTGCAAACACGGTCTTCAGTCTGATTCTCGGTGTGAGTTTCTTAAGGCTCGGTTCCCCCGAGGCGTGAAGCGGCGACGCATCACGCGGCAGGGAAGAAATTTTTTCGATCCTTTCACACCGAAACTTCAGAAATCGCTTCACGCCTAGTGAATTTCCAGTTACTTCTACTAGATGACAGATCCAGTAATGGCTCAATCTATGCCATCTCATGACGCGGCAAGCATTTAAGAGTTGAAAGTTAGGTAACTTCAAGCGGTGGGTTTTAGGTATAACGCGGCGAGGTTTATGATTGGTCAACGCCTCGCGCCTCGGTGGGAACGAGCCTTTAGAGTTCTGCAGTGGAACGCAGGTGGTTTGGCCTATTATCATTGGTGGCATTGCTATGGCTTTTCTCTGGTACGTAATATCTTTAGAATACATTTGTACATTACATTTACATCTTTATTTGTACATCTTTACATAGAGATAATTTGATTAAAGATATTTTGATTCACAAGTGCAGTTCACTCCAAGGACGGAAACGTTAAACTGTAGGTTTCGAACTAATTAGCCTTAAGTGTAGAAAAAATTATAGTAGAGCGACAAATCAAACAAAACCAAGGACAGAGGTATTCAGAGTTCTCGAGTCTACGACGAATCTAATGCACTGGTCTGCTCAAACCTTATCACACGGCATGATACACGAAACTATAAGGGTCTCTCTTTGTGAACAGGCAGAAAATTCAAGAAAAAAAAGAAAAACAGCACTTCTGGTCGACTGGTCGCTGAACTCTCTCCCTTCTTCACCAAAAATCTCCTCTTAAGACAATCCGTCAAGAGAGGGGTCAGCTTCCCTCACTTCTCATTGGAGTAGACATTTCTCAGTTAGTTGTCTATCACTCATCACGATAGAACAACTCATAGTATATCATATTCAATTTGTAGTTTTCGACCTGTGAAGGTTGCACAGACATTCGCTAATTTCCTCATTATACATGATACCGAATAATCTGCTATCAGATTTGAGTTACAAGTTATTCTCATTAGTACAAAACACTAATTACATGTAATATTATTACCCACAATAACGATTGTCTGCTGTCATATTTGAGGGATGGGATTATTATATATTTTTCAAATAACATATATTCCTCTCTCCTGGAAATGAAATGTCAAAATTTTTTTCGTGAGAAAAAAAATGCTACTCAATATAGCCAGTTAAAAATATGTCAGTGGTAAAAATAGCATAAAAAATTCAAATTTAGAAGAAATTATAGAATTAAAGGAATACATTGAACCTTAAGGAAAAAATATCTATATAATAGTAAATCATATGACACTATGTTATTAAAATCAAGATGATAGAAATGAAAAGTATGCAATAAAAAAATAAACAATACTTAAAAACCTAACTTGAAAATAAGGTAAGGCATATGGCATAGTATACAAATTGTATTATTTTATAAGAATTTGATACATTAATTCACTTAATATTTGAGTTTTATAAATAACTTTTCCTCAAGTAATAATTAGCAATGTTTTGTTTTAATTTATAAACACCCTAAACTCTTTAATTTGTTTCGGAAAAGAATAATAATGCATGCATATTTAAAGTGAATAAGGCAGCCTAGCCTTATTGATGGGATTATTATAAACCTCAAACAGGTAATTTACGAACATTCTTAGAAAAGCTAGTTTAAGAACTAATCAATATTAGCGACGCCTTTAATTATCCCATCATGTTTAATGTTTAGGCTTTGAGCTTAAGTACAGCAATTATTTTATCCAAGTAAATGGAATTTACCCCGGAAGTAATTCTCCCTTAAGACAAGATGTTGCTAATTAAAAGGATTTCCGGGGAATTCATATAGAAAGCAAGATTCAAATGCAAATTTTATGTGTTTTTAAACTGTTAAAGCATCTTTTGTTCATTTCCGTTCGACTAAAGACTCGTTCCTACCGAGGCGTGAAGCGTTGAAGATTCACGCGGCAGGCAAGAAAATTTTTTCGACCCCGTTCACAGCGAAACGTCAGAAATAGCATTACGCCCAGTGAAGTTCCGCTTCGAGTTGAAAGTGGGTCAACTCGAAGCGGTGCATTTCAAGCCGGTTTCAGGCGAACGCGGTGAGGCTAGTGATTGGTCAGCGCTTCACGCTTAAAGTCTCACGCCTCGGTGGGAACGAGCCTTAAGGAACTAGTTCTGCACTGTGGCAACAGGAGTAGAGGAGGGTTCAGATTCGAATTTTCTCAAATCAACTCCATTTGTCACACAGATATAAGTCTAAAAGTCTTTCCGGGAGATATACTTTCCGGAAGATGACACTTCCAATTTCTCATGTGGACTGTTCATATGCTTAAAATATTCGTTGCCAATCACGCGCCAGCACGTAGTAAAGTGAAGCTTTATTTGCCAGTCACACGTTCGCGCGGATAAGTTAAGCCTCAACACTTAATCTCCGCCTGAATCGGCAATACAGGTTGCATGTGTTTGCTAGTATCGGCATGGAGCAACGGTCAGAAACTAATTATGTCGTTTCGAGTTTGTCTTTATTAGTTATTAAAGAAAGTTTTGTAATATAAGTTGTAGAGATGATAGTTCTGCAGGACCTTCACTCAGTCAAAAAAAACGATAAAAACGTCACTGCAATAGGCCTTTGGCAGTTGTTGAAATTGCAAATATGTTGGCGGAGCTTTCGAAGATTTGGTTCTATTTGGTTTGTCGCTTTACGGTCATCTTGTGCACACTTTAGGCTAAATAGACCGAGAAGTACAGTTTAACGTGGATTCCGAACCACTCACAAACATCCATGCCACCGCCAGGATTCGAAGGTGAAGTCTGTGATACCAAAGGCCAGAGTACTAGCCACTTGGCCACCAGGCCGCCAGCTTTCGGAGGAACTTAATGTTGTTAGTTATGACATAGAAAGAATTCATTCCTCTGCCCATTTTCAATAATAATATCAATGTAACCAGCCTACAATGATTCAATTATATTAAATATGGCAGTGCTATTGTTTAGGTAAAATGTGGCAGCGTGTAGATGTTGAGAGGAGGACTTTTAAGGATAACCGTCTTCAAAATAATTGAGAGGAGCGAAAATCAGATAGGGTTGATTCATTGGTGAAATTCCGTCTGGCTATCGAAGTTTTACACTCAGTGTCACAATCATCATCGAGTTTCTTCGTTTCTGAAAGCAGTGACTACAACAGATTCACCAGCAGATGTGAATGATGTTGAATTTCAAAAGGATCGGTCAATTCCATTTTGGGCTTCAAACGCGTCAAATCTCGATTGGTACCGAAAACACTGAATGCGCCAGCTCACACTGCATTGATTATTCGTGACTTTTTCGCCAAAAATGAAACCCATATTGTTCTACAACCACCGTATTCACCTAATTTAGCAACGTACTACTTCTGGCTATTCTCTAAACTCAAAAGACCACTCCGGGGACACTTTTGAGTCGATCGGAGAGACATTTGAAAAATCACCGGAATCAGTTTAGCAAAAAAAAAATTGAAATTCCATATGCCCGGGAAATCTAAATTGAAAACTGGTCTTACTTTTTGGACGCAGTAGTATGATCACGAGGATTTTGTTTGCCCCAAACTGGCAACCCCGATGGGTACTGCATTATATTATCACTCTTTGACTATATCAAATGAAAAAAATATTTTTAAGGTAGCTTTTCTTGTTCTACAAAAAGAAAAAAAGAAAAACTGTGTTTATTTTATAACTTAAATCCTTATTTTCGCCACCGTCGTGCATTTAAAGTACAAAAACAAAGAAAAATAATACAAAAAGAAGTAAATCGAAAACAAGTAAATGGGAAGTAACATGGAGGTTACAGATATGACACTTAATCTTACATGATATTTTCTTTTTATCTTTCATACACCGGTTGCGGATCGAGAAATAATTTCCCAATTTCAATTTTGTTTTCAATCCTTCTTGAAATGTCAGTTCTTGCATCCACTGCAAAGCTGAAACGTACTAGAAACACGAAAATATGACAAAGAACGGGAGAAAAAAAATGCAAATTGTTTTCCGCTATCGTAAAAGCAATTTCATCTTTCAATGAAGTGAACTTCTTTTCTTTTTTTGTCCGTGCACCATTTTAAATTCCTTCAATCAATCACGGAATTCTGTTTGAAAAGCCAAAGCAAAGAGCGGCGAACAAAAGCAATAAATTTATTCCGGTAACTTATGAGTTTACATTAGTGCACTGCTTTTTTCGATTTGTTTTTGGTGCATGTTTGGATTTAGACTTCGCAAAATAAATTCGATTTCTTTCTTTTTTTTTATTCAGATGTTGTTTCGATAAGAATTAAACATTCATGTTTATCTTCAAAAGCTGAAATTACAGTAATTTATATATCTGCTACTGAATTTTTGTATGCTACTAAATATTTATATATGCTAATAAATTTTAATATCTTGGGTAGATGTTTAAAAGCAGAAGTTGAGAAAAAATCTGTCTAAAAATTCCTTTTTCCTGACTCAATATTGTTTTCCGCAATTTTATAAATTGCTTTTTTTTCTAATGTAGTTGGCAATACTGATAGTTATCTTTGTGCGATCAGCAAGGGCTGCACCGATGTTACTCATTTAGCATTACCCAGGGGGGCACGTGTAGCTTGACGATAGGCTACGGACGTGAGTCACACTTCCCCCACAAATCTCTACGATCCTATTAGACCGGGACCTACGCTTTAAAGTGGATTCCGAACCACTACAAACATCCATGGCATCGCCGGAACTGGAACCGGAAACTTCTAGTACCGAACGCCAGAGAGCTCATCACTCGGCCATCAGGCCTCTATTGTATGTATTATGATTTTTATGAATGATTTAGAAGAATGTGTGAAATAAATTCAATGACTTTTATTGAAGTCATACAAATATAAAAGAGCTCGATAGCAATTGTTATAATGTTTCACTAGTTTGATTCCGAAATGCAGAGTTAGTTTAAAAATGTCATACAAAGCACCCCACGCTTTTAGAACAGTGACATTAATATTGTCGTCAGTCATTTTATTCTTATGTTAACAATTATTTTTTACTTTTTAGTTTGATTTTTTGGTGACTGCCAAAAGCGAAAGACGAATGTTTCACAGAATACATAATAATAACTTGGGGTTTTTTATCATTAAATTATATTCACTTATAAATTTCATTTTTTTTTTGTTTGCACATGGTCATATTTTTTTATTATAAATAATTATCAGTTTTAATTTTTTGGAAATGGATGTTAATGTTTTTTTTCCGCTTATCTATTTCCCCCCCTTTATTCTATATATTTGTTATTTTTTAATTTTATTTTTCATTTCGACAAAGTACAAAATTATATAAAGCAATTTTACGTTTCATAAAATGGCATCAAATAACATCAGACGATTCTACATTCCATAAAAAGATGCAAAATAATGTACAACAATTCAGCAATTTTAGAAAGCAAGTACCAGTTTGCATGCATGCAAAATACACATATATGTATATTCAAATTGGATAACCCGACCTGCCCGAAGGCTTACGGAAACACTGAATGACCAGAAGCGCAGACAGAACCAACTCAGGGCTACCAGGATTCCGCCTTAACCGGCTCCACAGATAGGGTGATATGTAATAGGTACAATACCCCCACCGCTTATAGCTGCCCTCGATAGGGCTTACTTTACTCCAGGGCATCAACGTCCACGTTATAGAGCGTGTTCGAGAACCCCCGCGGAGACGTGTGGATCGCTTGGCCGTCTTAAGTGACGTTACCAGGGGGCACCACGGGGAGGTGGATCCTCTTCGCCCCCCGCACATATATGTATATATACTAATCTGCCCAAAAAGTAAGGCCAATTATTTATTTTTTTCAAAAAATCTTTATTTATTCTTCCGAATTTATTTCATTGCCTTCAAATTAATCCCCTCCGGACACAATGCATTTATGCCAACTTTTTTTCCAATCTTCACTGCATGCTAAAAAGTCATCGGCAAGGATGACCTTCAAAGCGCGAGGCGATTCCCGTTGAATCTCTTCAATCGACACAAAACGGTGTGTCCGGAGTGGTCTTTTGAGTTTAGGAATTAGCCAGAAGTCGCACGGTGTGAATACGGCGGTTGTGGTACGATATGGGTTTCATTTCAGGCAAAAAAGTCACGAAGAATCAATGCAGTGTGAGGTGGAGCATTCAGTTTTTTCGGTACCAATCGAGATTTGACGCGTTTGAGGCCCGAAATGGAATGGACCGATCCTTTTGAAATTCCAACATCATCAGTAAGGTCTCTAAGTGTAAATCGACGGTTTGCAAAGACCAGAACTTTAATTTTTTGGAAGTGATATTAATTTTCGCTCTTCGTCTTCAGCGCGTTCTCTGCCTTCCAATCCTGAACCAGCTACCCATAAAAATTTTATAGACATTTTCAGACAAGATTGCTGAATTTGATATCTCGATTCTGATATTAGAAGCTTTAATTTAAAAAAACAACAGAGTTTCACTTAGTTGGCCACGTGCTGAAATACACAGACAACAACAACACACCCTCCAGACAGTTTCAAGAAGCCGTTCACATGACGAGTCTGGGAGAACCGATTCGCATTTCAGTGAACGGATTCTTTTTTTGAGGGGGAGGCCATTAAGAAATAAAAGCAACTATCGATTCTAGTGGCGTCGTCTTATCTGTCGTGATAAATTGCGATCTGGCCTGACTGGTGGGCTGACTCTGAGGGAATCAATGGCTGAAAGAGGACGATAATGGGCGACTTTCTCTTGCGTCTTTCGTAAGCGTCGATTGGCGCGGGAGTAAACACACACAAAAAAAGGATGGGTTAATCGAGTTTAATGGATGGGTAATTTATGAGCTTCCCTAATATATTTTCTGCATTTTTTATGCTGGAATTATTTTGTGTTCCAAGAGAGCCATTTCCGTTTTTGGTGGCTGCCAAAAGCGAAAGACGAATGTTTCACAGAATACATAATAATAACTTGGAGTTTTTTTATCATTAAATTAAACTCACTTATAAATTTAATTTTTTAACACGCGGTTATATTTTTTATTATAAATAATTATCAGTTATAATTTTTTTTTGGAAATGCATGTTAATTTTATCCCCTTATCTAATTTTTCCCCTTTATTCTATATGTTGTTTTTTTTTTTTCAATTCCTTCTATTAGCTCACACTCTCCCTATATATATCTTGTTTAAATTTTCAATCGTTCATAAAATACTCTTTATTCATCCCCTCGAGTACAAATACATTTTTTTTTTGAACTTGTAGTGGATGACTGATGCTACTACAATTTTTTGAATTATTAATTCAGTAATTAAAATTAGTTTAGTTTACATTTTACATTTAATTTTAGTGTTTTTTACATTTAAGTTGCATATATTTATCAATAGATGGCGCCAGATAAACTTAAAAAAATGTATGAAAATTATCTATAAAGGACTTTCTGCAATAGGGTGGAAAAAAAAGTAGGAATTGACTTTTAAAAAAAAAATTTATATTACTTGTTTTAATTTTATTTTTCATTTCGACAAAGTACAAAATTATATAAAGCAATTCCACGTTACATAAAATGGCGTCAAACAACGTCAGGCAATTCAATATTCCATAAAAAGATGTGAACTAATGTTCAGCAATTTTGGAAACCAAGTACCAATTTGTATACATACATACATAGTATATATAAAGTAAAAGAAATGTATTTATGTGCGTGTAAAACGCCGTTAACTTTTCTTACTTGCTATGTTGCTGTTGTTCTATAAAAAAAGTGCTGTGATTCATGCGTTGTATATTTCGCATTTAAGTATTTATTCAATGATTATCATCAAATAACAGTCGTATAAAACAAAACGACGCTGCTTCATTTTTCCTTCATAGTCGTATATATACAATATTTTATAAAAAAGCGCCATATATATATATTTCTATATATATACACTTATATTGTAGAAAACATGAGTTTAAGTGTTTATGTAAAACGCCTTTAACTTTTTGTCCTTGCTGTGCTTGCCAACAGACATGCACAGAACTGCATCAAATGCATGACATCATCGCTTTCAATTGCTGTGTTGCTATTGCTCTATAAAGATGTTCTGTGATTCATGCTTTGTATATTTCGCGTTTAACTATTAATTCAATGATTATCATCGAATAAAAGTCGTATTCCTGTATAGTAAAACAAAACAACACTGCTTCATTTTTTTTTATGTATATAAAACAACACATGAACACACAACACGAAAGAAAGCAAATAATGAGTGAATTGCAAACACGACCATTTTGCACACCAAAAGCTACTAACAGTATTCGCTACACCAAATTGAGTAACAAATCCATCATAATAGTATACGCAATGCAAAAACATTCACATTCCTCACATTCACACTACTCAGATAAAATGCAGGAAAAATGTTCAAGGTAATAGGATGCAACAAGGTTCAAGGTAATAGGATGCAACAAGGTTCAAGGTAATAGGTGTATGTGTAGATAGACTATAGATACTAGATATTCATTTATTTACACTGAAGTGACAAAAGTCATGGGATACCTCTTAATATCGTGTCGGCCCTCCTTTCGCCCGGCGAAGTGCAGCAACTCGACGTGGCATGGACTCAACAAGTCGTTGGAAGTCTTCTGCAGGAATATTGAGTCATGCTGTCTCGATAGACGTCCATAATTGTGAAAGCGTTGATGGTGCAGGATTTTGGGCACGAACAGACCTCTCGATGATGTCCCATAAATGCTCGATGGGATTCATGTCGGGCGATCTAGGTGACCAGATCATTCGTTGGAATTGTCCAGAATGTTCTTCAAACCAATCGCGAACTGTTGCGGCCCGGTGACATGTGCATTGTCACCCATAAAAATCCCATCGTTGTTTGGGTACATGAAGTCCATGAATGGCTGCAAGTGATCTCCAAGTAGCTGAACATAAGCATTTCCAGTCAATGTTCGGTCCAGTCGCACCAGAGGACCAAGTCCATGCCATGAAAAAACAGCCCACACCATTACGGAGCCACCACCAGCTTGAACAGTGCCTTGCTGACAGTTTGGGTCCATGGCTTCGTGGGGTCTGCGCCACGCTCGAACCCTACCATCAGCTCTTACCAACTGAAATCGTGACTCATCGGACCAGGCCACGGTTTTCCATTCATCTAGGTACCAACCGATATGCTCACGTGCCCACGAGAGTCGCTGCAAGCGATGTCGTTCTGTCAGTAAAGGCACTCGAGTCGGTCTTCTGCTGGAACAGCCCAAGAAAGCCAAATTTCTCCGCACAGTTCTAACAGACAAGTCCCTCGTACGTCTCACATTGATTTCTGCTGTTATTTGACGCAGTGTTGCTTGTCTGTTAGAATTTACGACTCTTTGCAGACGTCGCCGGTCTCGGTCGTTAAGTGCAGGCGGTCGACCACTGCGCTGTCCATGGTGGGATGTTATGCCTGAAATTTCATACTCTCGGCACACTCTTGACACAGTGGATCTGGGAATGTTGAATTCCCTAACGATTTCCGAAATGGCATGACCCATGCGTCTAGCTCCAACTAACATTCCGCGTTCAAAGTCTGTTAATTCCCGTCGTGCGGTCATCATCACGTCAAAACCTCTTCACATGAATAACTTGAACCGAAATGAAAGCTCTGCGAAAGCACTGCGCATTTATACCTGTTCTACGCGATGCTACTGCCATCTGAAAATTTGCATATTGCTATCCCATGACTTTTGTCACTTCAGTGTATATACATGTGTTTCGTACATATAAATATGAGAGAAAGATATGGGCTAACAAAATTTTTAATTAAAAAATATAAATGTTCTAAGCCTTTAGTGTAATAAAAGTCTGGAAAAATTCCGAAGATTCTTACCTTTATTGTATCGAATCTATTTTTTTATTACATAAATGTAATAAACCACCTTTGGAAAAATCTATCTAAAACTAAATATTGAAGAAAGACGCTGCAGTGATTGCAAAGTTGTAATGGAAAAATTAAAAAGAATGAAATAAACAATATTAATAATAAAATTTCAAAATGCCTATTTTAGTATGAAAACAAAGAAAATTTTAAAGGGAGTAATTTTTGAAAAAAAAAAATTTTTTTTTTCCAACTGTTGAGGGGTCACGAAAGGGAAGGCACTTTAAAAACCTAGTAGGCCGTACACAGCACTGAAAATTTAAATAATAATAATTTGAAATTTCTGAAAAATGTATTCCTTGAACCCTTATATTTACTCCTTATTACCTTACCTCCTTACTCCCTTACTCCCCTCCCTTTATTACCCTTATTTATTCCTTATTCCCCTTCCTTGAGCCCTTATCATGCACATGACATATATCCTTGAGCCCTTATCATGTACCAGTTGCAAAGTACTATTTTTTATGGTTATATCCAGTGACAATTAAATCGAATATTTTAATTAACTACAATTCAATATTTTTCTCTTATTTCATTGTTTACCATATCACGATTTCTCCACCAAACTGGTACTTGAAATCTGTGTTCATTAAAAATGATGATTCTCCACTCTGAACATATTTAATAGATAAGTCTCCTTGTCCCCTATACGCACTAGTATGTGATGTTGATGATGTGAATGATGTTGGCGAAACCTATTTTCTCTTCTGGAATGATTATTTTGAGTGATAGAACACACCCTATATAGAAAAAAAAATTCCACACTGTTAAGTTTAACGAACTGAGGAAGTCAAGTCAGCATGTCCACGGGCCTTTGGACATAAATTGAAGGTAAAATGCGATTACTAACGTTGAGCTTACAACTCAAATATATTTTTGACCCTGTTAATATACCTACTAATAGCTCTTTTTCTTTTTTTAAATTATTCCGCCAAACATTTTGGATCATCCTGTATTAAGTTTTGATAGGAATCAGTGATATTTATTACAATAATGATTCTATATTTATTATACACTAGTACAGCAAAGTAATTACTTAATTAACTGAATAAACATTAACTAACTTCATTATTAACTTAATAAAGATTAACTAACTTAATTAGCATTATTAAATTAATAAACGTTAAAAACAGCTTTAACAGAAAGAAAGAAATATTTTTTTGCATACTTGGTAAACATTGAAATTCTGGCACTCGGTACCACAGGTTTCGGGTTCGAGTCCCGGCGGTGCCATGGATGTTTGTAGTGGTTCGGAATCCACTTTAAACTGTAGGACCCAGTCTAACATGACTGCAGAGCGTTTTGCGTAGGGGTTGACAACCCTACCCCGTAAAAAGAAAACATCACAGTAGGCAGACGGCCTTGGCCCACCAGGGGGCTGCTACGTCAATCATGATGAATCATTGAAATGCGAAGTGATTGGCTACCACTACGATCACTTTTTGAGAAAAAGATACTTTGCATAAAGTTTTGTGCCCTCATTTGATACGAATTTCAAAGGTTTCTTCTATTTTTTGAAAAGATTTTGGTGCAAATCATTGCAACGTAATCCCTTATTAGACAGGCTTATTTCGTTACTTCAGCACGAATGAAACCGCCTTTACCACTTAAATAAGGAGTTCATCACTGTGTATTAATCCAACTTTTATCATCCATATATGAATTGCATCAAGCCTTCATGCCCACAGAATCAATGAGGGGAGTTTGGTGGTTTATGGTTGCATAACTTTTCCCTACCTTAAATTAGTCAGATAACAGTCAAACACATTTTTGTTGAGTAACAAGAACAGTTTGTTTTATTTTCAAGAAAATTGCAATCTAATAAGCCTCTAAGAGATGTTGAAGTTGCAAATTTCTTGGCTGACCTTTCGGACTACTATCTTACAGATGTTAAGGCTCGCTCCCACGGAGGCGTGAGCCGTTTAAGCTTGAAGCGTTGACCCATCACTAGCCTCACCACGTTCGCATGAAACCGGCTTGAAATCCACCGCTTCGAGTTGACCCACTTTCAACTCGAAGCGGAACTTCACTGAGCGCAATGCTACTTCTGATGTTTTGCTGTGAAGGGGTCGAAGAAATGTTTTTCCCTGCCGCGCAACGCGTCACCGCCTCATGCCTTTAGTTATGACAGCGATGCGAAGATGACCCAGGAACAAAATGTTTAAAAATATTATTTGCAATAAAAATATCATTGTAACCAACTTATAATAATTCATTTATATTAAACATTTGTTTGTGATAAAGTATCATGCAAAAATAATTCCTTTTGTCCCTTATTTTCATTATTTTGTTTCATTTTCACACATCACCAGCCAGAGAACAGTTAAAATATTCTGTCAGGAAATGATTGATTATCAATTAGTATTCTGTATGATACAAAGAAAAGCGTGTTTTATTACCATTTTTCAATCGTATTCCTTATATAATAAGTCGACTTCTGGGAGAAACCCATTTCTACGGCGAGGCAATAATTATCAATACATCCTCACCTAATCAGCAGAGAAAATACTGGTGAAAATTGATAAACATTAATCAATTCCATTCCAGTTAATGACAAGAGATATTCTGTCCCAAACCTACGTATTAGCAAAAGATTCTGCTCATTTATAAGAATTGTGGTAGTTGAAATCTTCATCAATTCGAATAAAACTGCCATCCTTACTGGTCTACAGTTTTCAAATTATAGATTCTACAAAAATAAATGTTATTAATTTGATTGCTACTTATGAAATAAAATATAAAAAAAAATAAATATATAATTTAATTATGCTGGCTAACTTTCTTTCGTATTACTGACGACGAATATTTTTTCTTTAATATCTATAAATTGATATATGGTTTATACGTCGATATTCATGTTTTATTTATTCTCTTTACGTGCTGCCATCTAGGGAACTCCCAAGAAATTATTTTCTCAATTATTCTAAAACGACCTCTGAAACCAGCAAAGTTAAACAATAAAATAAATTAAGCGTTAATGAAATATTGTAACAAGTTCTACAGATCATCATTTATATTAATTTGAATGGAGAAATTTTCGAATATATTTTTAATATTTTGAATAATTTAAAAATAGAATTAAATTATTAAATAGAGATGGTTAAAATTTCAGTATAGCAATTTTAAAAGCGCATTTAATTAGCATAACCCTAATATAATATGAGAAAATATCTAATAGTAAAAAATAAAGTGCAAAGTGAGACATTTATGGATTTGGATTGTTGAAAACCCAAAAAGCACATTAAAGTTAAATAGTTTTACCAATTAAAATAAAAATGTAGTAACGTTAAAAAAAAATTTTTAATCTCAAAAACTAATAATCTCATAAATAGGATAAGTTTTTCCCTATGAAGAGCTATTCAAATTCTGGCATGTCTTAACTCTCGATCCTTGTCCTCTTTCAAGTGATCCAAATGATGAAGAACTCATGCCCATTGTTTAATTGGTTCGTCTTTAATTACATTGCCTAAACCTAATTTTACTGAAACTTTTTACTTTTTAAATAGATTGTGCCGATGGCAATTAGTTCAAACATCTTCGGAAAAAATGGTCATCGGAATATTTAAAATCACTACAGTAGAACCTCTTTAAGAAGTCGAACCTCGATAAGTAGAAACTTCCAAAACTCGAAAAAAAATTTCCCCTTCCCTTCAAGCCCCAAATCCTATTACTCGAAATTTCAACCCTCTATATGTCGAAATAATTAGTCAATCCCCACAAGCCATTTTGGTATATATTTTCCCTCGAAACTCCGTAAAAAAAATTGGACTTCTGTATCTCGAACATTAGCAATGTTTGATTTCCCAACCTTTACAACTTGATCATTTGAAACTAATTATACCTCTATAGCTCGAAAAGGAAAAAATAAGTTACCGACTTTGGGGATTTGCCGACAAATGCACGTCATTGTTTCTTAAAAAAACAATGTATGAGTATACATTATAAATAGAATAACCAATTCTATAGAAATGTTCTTATTACTAATAGTATTCTTATAATTCTCAAAATAAGTTAGAAAAAGAATCTAAACCTGTGCAAGTCGAATATTTCCTTACAAAATCGGCGTAAGTCGAAAACTCTATAACTCTGGGTATTTTAGAGCGCCTCCACATGAAGTTCTGGAAGCTCTGTAGAAGAGGTTCTACTGTATTAAACAAATCTAGATGGTCTAAAGAAAGTAAAGTAGATGTAAAAGAAGGTGATTTAACCTTAGTTAAAAATCCTGATAGTTGTTGCCCCTTTAAAATGAAATTTGGCCAGAATTATCAAAGCTACATCCCAGATGAAGAAGATAAAAGTAACAAGTGGATTTACCACCTTAAAAGATAAAAAGTGGAGGTGTATAAAAGGCCAGTAGTTAACGTCGTACTAGCTTTGCCTAGTGCTAAT
>BPLQ01010414.1:0-12934 GCA_021605075.1 Caerostris darwini | reverse complement strand
CTTCCATCCCATTAACTAATCCCTCTGATATTGAACATACGCTATTTTTGAATTAACTGATAAAAATCTTTTCCCATAATGCTGCTTCTAAACCTATTACTACTAATAACCGCGCAAAATCTATTTACCCCTCCAATTAAAAATACTCATCACTAACCGTAATAACGCTCGTAAATACTGGCAAATTTATCATGATCCTCATAGTAAAAATCTATATAATCATCATCAAAATATCTTACGTACAGCAATTGCCACATATAAAAATGACTGTCAGGATCGCAAACTGCAAACCGTCAATGTTGAAGATGGATCCATGTGGAATTTCTGTAAAAATTTTAGGAAAAAAAAAAAGGACTAAAATAAAACTTCCAAACTTCGCAATCCACTAGTTATAACAACCACACTGATAAAGCTGAAGTTTTAGCTACAACTTTACAGGATCAATTTAAAGAAAATGAAACTAAATAACACTAACATTGTAACTGAAGTAGAAAACACCATTATTTCCTTTTCTCGCCCAACCTCGATAATAACGATGATTTTTCCCCAACACTAAAGCTTCCTTCATAATAAACTGCATCACTAATCTTAAATCGTAAAACCCCTGGCTTAGATCGCATTACTAACTTTTACGTCGAAACCCAGGTTCCCCTGCCTAGGGAGGTCAACGCCCTATGTCCAGAAAAACATCCTGTTTGTGGGGGTGTCTGGCGGGGTGAGGGCCAGGAAAGAAAGAAGGAATGTAAGTAAAACGAGTTGAAAACTCAGCGACCAAAAGAGAATGGTTGTGTTGGCAGTCGATCCTCGAGCGCGATGACTGCATAAACAAAGGAGTTGAGCAACTGCGACCAAAGAGAAAGGTTGCGTGTAGCAGGGCATCTTCGAGTCTGATGGCTGCATAATTAAAAGAGTTTAACTTCTGTAACCAACGAGAAAGGTTGCGTGTGGCAGTCCATCCATGAGTGCGATGGCTGCATAAACAAAAGGAGTTCAATCAGTGTAACCCCAGAGAGAGTTGTGTGGTCAGTTCCATCTTCGAGTTTGATGACTACCAAAATAAAGGAGTTTTTATTTAATGTCCATTAGCATTATTTTCATTATCTGTGTATGTGTCATTATTGAGTTTGTTTCTTGTGTGAGCTATCGAACACTAACAAAATGCTTAAAAATATTCCTTTTAAAATTGTTCTACAAATTTGCAAAATAACCGATGCCATCCCTTTCTACTAATCACTTTCTAAGAATTGGAAGACTGCTCGCATTCTTCCAATCCTTAAACCCGGCAAAGACCCAACCTCTCCTAACAGCGACAGACCCATCTCTCTACTCTCCTGCCTAAGTAAACTAATTGAACGCGTAATTGTTAACATCCTAAATGAAGAATCTGATAAACTTAACATTTTTAATTTCGCAGCAATTCAGGTTTACCAAAAACTTGTCAACTACGCATCAACTTTTATAATCAAACAGAAAATATTTCAGAAGGTTTTCATGGAAACTCGACACTGCAGTAGTTTTTCTGGATGTCGCTAAGGCGTTCGATCGTGTTTGGATCAATGGTTTAATATATAAAAATGATAAAATATCAATATTCTACCTACTTAATCTGTACCATTCACAATTATCTTATAAACAGAAATTTTGTTGTTTTCTGTAGATAACACTGATTCTAAAAACTGTCATATCCTTGCCGGTGTTCCTCAGGGCTCGATCTTGGGACCATTTTTTTGTTTAACATATACACCAACGACATCCCACAAGATCACAAAATTAAATTAACACTCTACGCGCACGATACTGCTATTATCACACAGGGGCGAAACATAAACATAATCAGGAAAAAACTTACAAAACTACATACACACGCTTGAAAAATTGGCTCATTAACTGGAAAATAAAACTTAATGTCGCGAAAACTGAAGCAGTGCTATTCACCAGGAAAATAAACTAATTCCCCTAACATAACTATTTATAATGCTAATATTTCCTGTCCAAAGAAACTAAATACTTTGGCGTAGTACTTGACAGCAAACTAACATATAAATCGCATATTAATTATCTACGCACTAAATTCAATAATCAATTAAGAAAAACTCTTCCCCGTAATTTGTAAAATTCCTCACTAACAATTGAACTAAAAAAATTAATCTACCTTTCTTATCTTAGACCTGTCATTGCATATGCGAGTCCAGTTTGGGGTTCTACAGCCAATAGCAACTTTCTCGAGCTCGAAAGACTCGAAAATAAAATTATTCGTATGATATCTGATGCACCCTGGTATTTCAGAAATAATGATATTCGGCACTCTCTTGATATTCCTAGTTTCCGCGCATTCGTCGAGAAACTTGCAAAAACTTTTATGACTCCGTTTCCCGATCCACTAACCCTGTTCTAAATGATTTAAAAAAATATACGACTATGACGTCACTCTACCCAGAAATCGCAAAAGACCTCGCTATACTCTTAACATTAACAAATAATTTCCTCCTTTCTGGAGATTTTTCGATTTCGGTTTCGCTGTAGCCTCGTTAATGTTTTTCGTTTTATTGCATTTTGTTATTGGATTTATCATGAGTGCTTATTCCTTTAATTTCTTTTTAATATTTTTGCTTAGGGATGATTTTTTTTTTTTTTTTTTTGTATTTTTACTCTTCTTTTGTAACTTTGACATTCTGTCTTAATTGAAATGTTTTTGTTCTCTGATGTTAGAAATTATTATTCCTTCTCTGATTTATTTAATTTTTCCTACAATTGGCAAAGGGCTCGACCACCAGTCACTGTTCACCATTCGCCAAGTGGAGGTGTGGTCGCTGCGCGACCAAGGCATTCCATCAAGTCACCAATAATAATCCTTCTATGTCATGTACAATGTTATTTCTGTACATATATAAGGGTGCCTTATTAAACAAATTATTAAACAAATTGTTACCTGCTTTATTAAACAAATTGTTACCTGCATACTTATAATTACCATTCGGTATTTTTATACTCATTACGGAAAGCAAAAGATCAGTGGTCTGGATCAGTGAAATGCTGCCAGATCTGGAAGATCAACTGAGCAGCAAAAGTTGTTGTCAGGTACCAAGAGATTGTAGTTATCTGTATCCCAAGCATAAAGATGAATTATCGTGCAACAATGCACATTTACAAGTTGATAGATTCTGGGTATCACGACGAGACGTCTGCGTACCCAGTATTCATGTTTGACTCATTTGCGCAACGTTTCGCTGAATAAATGTTCAAGAAACAAAAATTTGTTTTACGCATGAATCAATTTCAGCATAACACACTAATGAAACAAAGCAAATTTTCAGAAATAATGTGTCAAATACATACATACTGAAACGAAATACATTGTTTATTTCCACACAGCAAACAGTAATAGCTTATAAAGAAACAGAAGAACTCAATGTCGCTAATCAGGGTGACTAAACGAACTATTCAAATCAGGATAAATCGGTAATCGAAAGTAAAATTGATCGGGAAAATAATGATATTCTTACATTAAGATTTACTAAAATGAGACATATTTTATGTCGATCATTGAATATTTAGGATGATATCACTTCCATAAGGAGTCGTCCATGATTTTAAACATTTTTGTTTTAAACACGGGTTCACGAGCATTCACATTGAAGATACACAGGCTCAAAACATGCATATGGCAAACATTTGTATATGCAAAAATATATTTGACAAAAATTTCGACTGCGTGTCAGTGCATTATCTAGCTTAAAATTTCATCTGCTACTCCATAGGTGGCGCTAGCAGTCCACCAAAAAGAAAGATGGCAAACAATCCAGTTTAAAATAATAAAATGCAGGGTGATAATCATCACAAAGATGCATTTCTTGCCACAGTTTGTTTTGAAAACCGCGAATTATTCATTTCTGCCCCCAAAATGAGATATTTCGCTTGTACGGCGATATGAGTTAATGGTTAAATCAATAACATTTGTTCATAGGACGAAAAATTTCTTTAAATGGAGTTATCTGTATTGTAGCGCCATCTATTGTTTTTAATACGAACAAATAATATAAATAATTTGTTTGTGAATAAATGCAAATAAATTTTTCTGCAATAACTATTTGAAACGAAGTTTAAAATTTAATAATATTTTACATTTGTTAATTAATGAACAACATGCGTATAATTTTTTAAATTATAAAAAATTTTGAATTATGTTGTTAAATATTCAAATTTTAAAACAATTTAATTTTTTAATAATAATTTATAAATTATCTGTAATCTATCATTTGACAATATTTATTAGTTTTTTTTTTTAGATTTAAGTTGCATGTATCTAATAATAGATGGCGCCAGGTGTAAGAGGAAAACTTCAACTTTACTTTTTTTTTCATATTAGCTTTGCAAAAGGACTGCAGAAGACTAGCGACTCGCCCGCACCACATCTTTCGAAACCAAAAACATACATGTTGCCAAATTCTCTTACATAACTTTTGACAAATCGCCGGAGAGAACGTAGTAAGTAAAGGGCTCATGAAAGCTGCTGCGAAAATTTAACGCTCACCTGCGGGGTAAAATGAGGATTCTTTTTTAACATAATAAATCTAAGAATTTTTAGAATTAACAGCAATCTATTTAAGTTACTATATTAAATATAATACTATAATATCTTTATTAGAACGGAATAATATATGTTATTCTAATGCAGCTGGCAATACAGAGATGGTTAATCTTCATGCCATAAGCAAGGGCTGCGCCGCTGTCACTCATTTAGAACTACCCAGGTGGCACATGTAGCATGAAGAAATACTATGGACGCGACAACGCTCTGCCATCTTATTAGACCGGGACTTGCGGTTTAAAGTGGATTCCGAACCACTACAAACATCCATGCCGCACAGCCGGGATTCGAACACAAAACCTGGGGGGTACCGAGTATCACAGCGCTAGTCATTCGTCCATCAGCTCCCTTCCCCTATAATATATTAAAAAGAATATCTTTACCAGAATGGAATTATTTTGGTAATAACCCATTTACTAATAAATAATTTAAAAAGAAATAGACTTAATATTACGCGAAGCATTTAACTAACCCTAAGTCAGGGTCGATATAGTTAAATGAAATTTTGATTAATAATTAAAACAAAATACTACCGAACAGTATATTTTATAACTTTTTAAAAAATTTAATAAAATACTAAGTGTACAACATTGCTGACAATAGAAAGTGTGTATATATATATATATATATACACTCAAGAGCCAAAACATTATGACCACCTGTCAATAACGAGTTGGCCCACCTTTGGCGCGCAACACAGCTTTAACCCGCCTTGGCATGGATTAATACCACCACTTAACACTTAATACCAGTTAAATACCACTTCCACCTGATCACGTGCCTTCCACGTCATCCAGGCGAGTTCATTGCAAAATGTAGGGGTGGTCATAATGTTTTGGCTCTTGAGTGTATATATATATATATATAATAATAATAGAAAGTTTAGATTAATCCCACATAAAAAAAATTACTTTTCCCTTTCTCTTCAGGCCACCATTACAATTCTTAACAAACGGAATTTTCCTCTCTAATGGGAAGCGCTCTGGCCTTTGGTAACACTGGCTTCAGGTTCGAATCCTGGCGATGGCATGGATGTTTGTTGGTAGTTCGGAATCCACGTTGTATGTATGTCCTGATCTAATTAGCCTAAAGTGTGCACAAAATAACCATAGAGCGACAAACCAAACCAGATCTATCTAATCTCTCTCTCTCTCTCTGCAGTATTAATTTATTTGATATATGATTCCAAAAGAAAAAGAAGCATAAATAAGCATAAAGTATATAGCATAATAGAAGCATGTATAAAGAAGCTTTCTGAAAAAAATATCAACTTTATATCCAAATTTTAAAGGAAAAATTAGCATGAATTTTCAATTGTTCCTGATGCAGAATTGCAATGGAACATAAAGCAATTCATTTTGAAATATTATATATATGAAATAATTTCAATTTTAATGAAGATTATAGTAGTCTAGGAATTCAAAACCAGTCAATGCCATGAATTTGGGGCTTGATGGCCGAATGACTGGAGTTCTGGCGCTCGGTACGACAGGGTTCGAATCCCGACAGTTCCATGGATGTTTTTAGTGGTTCGCAATCCCCTTTAAACAGTAGGCCCCGGTTTTATATGACTGTACGCGACCTGATGGACAATTAGCTAGTGCTCTGGCCGTTAGTACCACAGGCTTCAGATTCGAATCCTGGCGTTGGCATGTCTGTTTGTGAGTGGTTGGGAATCCACGATAAACTGTATGTCTTGATATAATTAGCCTAAAGTGTGCACAAAATAACCATAGAGCGACAGACCAAACCAAATCTCTCTAATGACCTCAAATTATAATAGTAACTGTGACTTCAATCTATATTCTCTGTTGTGTTCACGAATTAGCTATTACTTTATTGTTATTTTCCGATAAACTATTTTGAAATACTTTTATAATATATTACTCTCGAGCGTTCCTCCCTGTGAAATTTGGCGTTGCGCTTATCTCAGTTTATCCATTTGATTTTATATCAAGTTTCTCTGATTGAATAGCTTTTATTTCTTTTTGATTTAGTTTTCACTTCAGGTAAGCCACCTGCATTTGTATTGTTTTTCTATTTTAATTCCTAATTATATGTTTTCATTACTTAATTCATGTAATTCAAGAAGACCCTACACCTTGAGGTGGGAAAGGGGTGTTTAGAGTATGGCAAAAGCAATACAAACCCTTCTCTTATGGATTACACCTCCAAAATCCATACTTTCGATATAAACGTTAATTTCATATGCCATGGTGACATCTCTTCAAATTTGCAAACTGCATATCAACATGTCACTCGTTCTTTTCACATTGTACTTGAATTTCCAAATGGCACAATATCGTAAGCACATTCAAGGATCCTCAAAGACAATATACACGTAGTCACAAAAGTAAGTATGCAGAGTGTATGTGATGATGTCATATGAAAAAAAACAGAACTACAATATTAGAGTTTTCAAATTAACGATTTATTTCGATTACAGTAAAATCCAGCTTAATAACAAAATGAAAAGTAATTAAAAATTACAAATATTTAATTAGCAAGATGAGCTTAATTTAAAATAGGCTGTAATTGACATCATATAAGTAAGTATGCAAACAAAAACAAAGACATTAATATTGCAAATTTTACAATTTTTCAAAAAAATTAGTAATTTGTTGGATAGCCTTTGGCCTTTATAACAGCTCTCAATCTAGATGGCACTGATTTTACTAAATTTTGAGTGACAGAAGATGGTATTTTTCTGCCCCTCCTCCAAAAGGGCATTTTTTAGATCATTCTTAGTTGTGATCTCTTGCTTTCTAATTTGGCGATCGAGATAATCCCACAAGTGTTCAATGAGATTAAGATCAGGTGACTGCGGTGGGGTTTTTAGCTGTTTTCGCACGTGATATAGCAGCCATTCCCGAACAAATCGAGCAGTATCTTTGGGATCATTATCTTGTTGGAAAGTGAATGATCCATCGAGTCCCAATTTAGAAGCACTTCGGCTTAGATTATTCTTTAAAATATTCAAATAGCTATATTGATTCATTATTCCGTCGATTATAACTATATTTCCTACTCCAGTAGCTGCCATACAACCCCAAACCATAATCGAACCACCACCATGTTTTACAGTTCCTCTCATGTTCTTTGGTTCTAGAGCTGCATTTGCTTTCCTCCAAATTTTTTGGTGTCCCGTGGATGTTGAATTTACTTTCATCCGAAAAAATCACGGAATTCCAAAAATTTGTGTCCTGTTTTACATTTTCTTTTGCAAAATCTATTCTCTTTTTGCGATTCACTTTGCTAACAAATGGTTTTCTTCGCATATTTCGACCATGGTATCCTGCCTTCCGTGACACACGGCGAATTGTTTCAGGATTGCATGACGTCGCAAAATTGTTTTCCACATCAGCTGTCAATTTTGGTGCTCTAATCGTCGGATTTTTTTTCACATTTCCAACAATAATTCGCCTTTCTCGATCCGTCAAAATGGGCGGTCGTCCTGTTCTTGGCTTGTTTAGAGTATTTCCCCCAGCCTGGAACTTTTCTATGATTTTTTGCACTGTTGAAGGACTTTTTGCCTATGATTTTAGCGATTTGTCTTTGGGACTTGCTTTCCTTATAGAGCTTTATTATTGCATCCTTTAGATCTTTTGATAATTCTTTTCCACATGGAGCCATTGGTGAATTGTTGATGTATTTAAAGCTCAAACTTACAAGCTTTGTAGCAGAACTACTAAACTTATCGCTGAAATACGAAAAATCACTCGAGAAGTTTCATTCAGCCTATTTAAAAGTCAAAAATTCAGAGTGCATATATACTTTTGTGATTTAAATTTCTACTGGTAGTTAACAAAATTACTCTTAAAGTTTTTTAAAATATAATGATTTGGTTTATTTTTCATTACTTTATGACTTGAATCAGAAGCTATAAACAACACTCTCCAAAATAATATTTTTCTTATATTTATTTGAGAACTAGAACTTTTTCACTTAAGCTATGAGTTGCATACTTACTTTTGTGACTAAGTGTAGTGTCAAAAGTTACTACAGTCGAACCTCGATAAGTCGAAAACCTCCACAATTCCAAAAAAAAAAATTTTTGTTCCCTTCCCTTCAAGCCCGAAAACCTTCATTACTCGAAATTTCAACCCTCTATATGTTGAAATAATTAGTCAATCCCCACAAGCCATTTTGGTATATATTTTCCCTCCATAACTCGAAAAAAAAAATTGAGCCCTGTATCTCGAACATTAGCAATGTTTGATTTTACAACCTTTTTTACAACTACAGATAGTCTTTATTGCTATAGATAGAGAACGATCGAATTGTCTAAAGTAAAAAAAAAAAAAATAATAATAATAATTGACTTTTTTAATACATATTTTTAATTTTAAGGTTGTTTCGGAATTATTTCAATTTTTTATTGTAGTACATAGTATAACTTTCAAGTTGCAACTAAACATGTTTATTACCTCTGCAACTTGAATTTTTATTTATTTTACCTCTCTAACTCAAAATAAGTTAGAAAGAATCTAAACCTCTACAAGTCGAATATTTCCTTACAAAATCCTCCGTAAATCGAAAACTCTATAACTCGAATTATTTGGCGTCTCCCTTGAAGTTCGACTTACAGAGGTTCTACTGTACTTTCAAGCACATTGACTATATGCGATTAACTGGACAAGGCAAACTAATCTTATCCGCTATTCATTTCGATACCACCAGAGAACTGGCAAACATAAAAGCGATCATAGGTGTTCCAATCAATGCATCTCTTTACTCTGAAAAGAATCTCTTCGAATTTCTACTTCACGATATCCGACAAATGTATCACAGACTTTGCAATAGAATTGGAAGAAAAACACTTCTCCGTTACAGAAGGGAGAAGTTGCGGATTATCTCTCAAAATCTGATGCATATACAATATTTCGTTGGATATCTCCTAAAACCATATATTTCAACAAATGACGAAAGCACATATAAAAACAACAGAACAGTGGATATATGGCAAATATGTGATTATCAGGAAAAAGAGCAACACCTACCCTTTACAACTCCCGTATTAGTCACAATTTTTGGAACAATTTTGCCAGAATTTGTTGGATTATGGCAAAAACACAACCAAAAAAATTACTTTGTTTTACGATAAACCCTGTCAGTCCAAAAAATGTCATTCCTGTACTCATCCAACTACAAATTGTAAAAATTCAATTGTCTGTGAATACTGCAGTTCCCAACATTCTATGCAATCGAACTCATCCCAAATCCCTAAACGTGTCAATTACAGCGGGGCACACAAAGTCTCTGAACCTCAACTGTCCTAAACTTAAAAGTTGAAGAAATTTTTTTTAATTTAAAAACATTCAATAGATTAATGAAAGCTCGGAGACTACATCGCACTCCGAAAGAAGATTCTTTTTCCTCTAAAATAAAAGCTAACATTACTTCCAATTACATTACGAAGGAAGAAATTATAAAATTATTTCAACAAAAAGCCATGAAAACTCAATAATTTGTTTAAAAAAATCAGTCAGGCACCGGCTTCAATTTTCAAGAAACTCTTAAAACTGTCATCGAAAATATAATAAGTCACATCCCTAAGTCCAGGAGAAAAAAAAACTTTTCTGCCAGTTACAACTTCAATTCCACCGTTTAAGGATAAGAAAAAAAAAATAAAAACCAAAAATCTGGATTTGATGTCTTACAAGGCTTCGATAATATAGTGAAAAAATTAACAAATCGTAGTAATCCCTCTCTCATTTGACATATCAATCCTGAACAACAAATAAGGGATTTAGGTTCGTTTTTGATTCATTAATATTTTTCAATTTTTATAAACTTTTCTTTTCACGTCCAATACAACGTTTAAAATGTTACAATGGAATGATTGTAGTATCCGAGCAAAACATCCCTACTGCTTCAATTTTTTACTTCCATATCAGTTTTAACAATTCAGGAAACATTCCTTAATTCCGAAGAAAAATTTCACTTACCTGATAAACTAATTTATAAGACTGATCGCTCAGATAAAATACGCAGAGGATTACTTTTAATCGCAGCCGATTACAGTATTCCTAACAGGATTTTTAATCTTGTCAATCTTCCTTATTCAGACAAAGAAATACACGCCATTACATTACATATACAACATAAAATTGTTTCAATAGTCAACAATTATTTTCCCAAGAGCTTTTTCACCCTTGAATGACTGGATGCAATTTTCCATCAAATTGTATTCTCAGAGATTTTAATTCTCATCAACCCATTCTTAGATCCACCTCTTCTACTACTAGTTCTGAAACTCTGATCAATTGGATTCTTCAGAATAATTTAAATATTATTAATACCAACAGCCCCACTCATATTACTCCAAGTTTTACATTTCTTATTGATCTCTCCATTGCCAGTGCATATATATATATATATATATATATCCCAATTTCTTTATTCACTCCGACCTTTTTGAGTGATCATCATCATCATCATTCAACGCACGGAGTACTTTGGCCGTGTATGGCCTTAAGACTCCTAATCTTGAGGAATAAAGTTCATTGGAAACAAAAAACATGAATACAAACAAAAGCAGTGAGCATGATTATGTCCATTGTTAGTACAAAAAAGAAGAGAGTAAAAACAAAACGCAGAGTAAATAAAAGAAAGGCGCAATTAAAAAATAATTAAATAAGAAGCAGCAAGTACTTAATGAATTTAAAAAGAAGCTGCATTTTTTCAAAGGGGTTAGTAGCATTTTTAAATTGTGAGTAAATATTGTCAAGCCCTCCAAACGTGTTAAAGAGATTAACAATTTCTTTTAGAACATACATTGCCTTAGTGGCAGAGTCCGCAGTGAGATCAGTATTGTCATCGTTGATATTTTGAGGCAGATGGTTTGTGACCAACGGCGCAGCGTGAGAGATCCTGGGTGTACCTAGCAAGAAACTTGCGTAGGATACGCCCTCCGAGACTTGCCGGCTGGTGAAGGCGGGTCTTGTTGGCGCATGGCCCTGATTGGGTGGTAGGCGGGGCTTTGGAAACATCGGGCAACCTCTCCAAGCGGCAAGGTGCCCCATCTGGTGGCAGTTGATACAGGTGGGGTTTTCGATCCTCTCCTTGATATGGCAGTCTTTTAGGTGATGCTCACCTCCGCATTTTAAACACCTCTTCTTATAGTTGCAATTCTTGGATGAATGGTGAAAAGAGATTGCAAGAAAAGCACTGTGAGGCTCCTGGGCGGCGATTAAACTTCTCTACTCGGACCGAGTAGTGGAGTAGCCGGTTGACGTTCTCCGGGGCCTTGCGATATGTGAGTTGCCACACCGGGATGGGGGCCTTAGTCTTCAAGTTTTTTAACTGTCTGACTTGGTCTATCAAGAGACCGAGTTCAGAGAGTCCTGCCGCTATTTCTTCAGAGGAGTGGGTGACATGCAGACCTTTAAGCACCGCTTTCAGCGGGCGTTGATTTTTTGGTGTTATAACAAAAAATTCTAGCTGCTTCTCCGTAAGAAAGCGGGTGACAGCACGATGAACATCCGTGTTCGCCGGGAAAATCTTCAGCTGCTCACCGGCAAGCTTGATACGAACATCATCCTTATGCAGAGTGCTGATTTCAGCAACGTGCAATTTAAGTGCGTCAGTGAACTGCACCATGATGGGCGGCAGTTTAGGCTCGGCAGCTACAGGCATGTCATCTTCAATCTCAACATCAGATAGTTGCTCAAAATTGTTAGTAGTAGCAATGGGATTAGTGATATTAGTTTCAACACTAATGCGAGCAGTATGCCTTTTAGGCGGTTTAAGAAAGCCGTCACTAGGAGCAGCCGCAGCGGGTCTTTTAGGCTTTTAGTTTTGGAACTAATCTTGCTCTTGGAGCTTAACTTTACCTGCGCATTACTGTGCCTAGCGCAGTTAGTAAGTGGACATAATCTGAGCTCATTTTTATTTGCCCGTTTGGTTGCCTCAGCAAGGGGCTGCTTCCGCTGTTTTTAGTCCATCCATGGTGGGTTTAAGGGCAGTCCACTGAATGACACCTCCGTCAATCAGGATGTTTTGATTCTGTAGAATTTGTTGGATCAAGTCCACAGCCTTCTCCTTGTCTTTGAGTTGGGCGCGAGCCGCAGTGATGGCGGTGCAGTGATCGGCATCAGAGAGCAGGGAGGTTCCGTTAACATAGCTTCAGCGGCAGCGCTGGAACTGGTACTTGCAAATGGTCCTTAAGAGGACCGTTCCCGTAGAAAAAACATGCTGCATGGTTGGAAAATTTTTCTTGAAAGTAGCCAAATCTTGTAGAGCTTACGCGAATTGCAAGCATCAGAATCCAAATCAGCAGTAAGATCCATGGCGATTTGACTCTGGAAACTCGGGCAATCAGTTCTCTCCATCTCCATCATACTA